>VZRM01008898.1:37837-49294 GCA_013397955.1 Grantiella picta | reverse complement strand
AAAAAAGAAAAAAGAAAAAAAACTAAAGCTAGTCTACCCAACTGGACAACCACTTTCTGTGGAGGAAAGCTACTAGTGAGAAAGCTGCCTTTGCTACTGGATACAGCTACAGCTCTAGTAACAGTGACTCATGCTGAGACTTACTTTAGATACTGGAATTTACTGCTAATCTCAGTCTGTCTGGTCCAAATTCTCTCATATAACCGTTTTAAACAGCTTTATGTTAAGTAAAACTCCAAAACATTTGTTGCCAAAACACTTTAACCCATCCCAAAGATCAATGCGCATAGATGTTAAAAGATATGGAAGGTTATCTTCTTGTTTTTCCTTTAAGAGAAATATGAATGTCTGAAATTAAGTGAACATAGATTTATTTTGTTTCCGTATACAAAATTAGATGAAAATAGCTAACTTTAAAATTTAGATCAAAACTTAGTCACTCTGTTTCCATCAGAGTTTTGTGAAAAAGTCAAAACACACATTGACACCAACAATTTATTTTCTTCTCTCTCTCATTGTACTAGAAAATTTAAAAGATTAAGGATGATTCACAGATTGCATGAAATTCAGCACTGATTTGATACTGTAATTGTTGTCATCTCCCTTTTATGCCTGTTCACCTAGTTTCTCTTTTCCTCTACCCCTGTTCTCAGTGTATAATAAAGCTTATCTGGTACTTTAAGGGTAAAATTATTCATTTCACCATTTCTAAAAAAACAGTGCAATAGTCGTACTAGAAGTATCCCCTTCTGAAACTCAATGAGTCTTTACCACAAGACTTAGTTAGAAAAGTCTAAATGGACAAATTTCCATATACATCTGGTATAACTAAAAGACAGGAAAGTTGAACACACATTTGTAGACCAAAGGTTTTTAAGGTTGCTTTTAGATTACCAAACATTTTTATATAAAACAATCAATAAAAATTGAAGTTTATCCCCTTTACATGCACCCCTTTTCCCTTCCCCATCATCGCCTGCCTTCTGTCAATAGTAAAGTTAACATTACACTCCCACTCATCCAGCCCCTCCCCAATTGCACATTAAGACATGGACTTAAAAGAACAACATAACGCTTCAAGTATGCTTCATGCCAATCATCAATAAGAGTCATAACATTACTGAAAAAGTACACTTATTCTTCGGAAGCCTAAGGAGGACTTCCTGCGGAGTATGATCAAACAACATTTTAAATAAGAAAAAAGCCCCCCCAACCCAATACGTATCCTGCCCTTTCAAAAAGAGTAAAGTGTAAAATTTTCTTTGGACTTAAAGAAACAGTATTAAGATTTATCATTTGAATAAGAAATAACCCCAATAGTTTTTCAGTGCTGCACAAACTGTGCACATGAAACAGTAAGTCATAAAGATACTACTGTTCAGCTCTACACATAGAGACTACATGTGGCATATAAGCATACACATGACATACTGGCCTGTCTAGTAACAAGATACATTTTTTAGTCTGGTAAACCTGAATACACCTCTGCGTCCAGAAGTATTTTTAAAATAATTTTCTCTTTTCATTTAGGAATTTGGAGTTTTAATAGAAACGTGATAATTTCATCAAGAAACCAACAGCAATATGAGAGCATGAATCATTGATGTGAAACTGAATACACATCCTCTCATTTGATCATGCATAAACAAGGATCCTGATTTTAAGAAATAATGGATTGTATGAAAGAATACTAATTTTTATAGACAAGAAATTCTTCTGGAAACACAATGAGGTTATTGAACAGATACCAAAATCTGGAAAGTTTAAAAAGCATATATGCATGTGTGTATATATATATATATATACAGGTGTGGTACATGTGTATATATAAACACACACATATAGATGATATCATACATGTATTTATTCCAACATTTAACTGTATAACAACTTTTTTTTTTCTTTTCAGATAAAAGATTTTAATTTAGCAGTTGTATAAACACAAACTAAATCAGAAAAAATCCCCAAAACAAACACTAAGCAGATCATATACTACAGGAACAAACAAAAATGTTATGCAGAAGGTTTTATGGTAGAAGTGAGTCACATACTGGCAGCAGAAGAGTGTTGAAACTCAAAGTAATAAATAGCTCCAAATTAAGAATTTTCTACAACATTTTCTTTAAAGACAGGACCAGTACTTTTTTTTTATGATGAGCTCTTCCAGAACACCTTCACTCTAATATATATTGAATTTTGCAACATTTAAACAGACACAAGAATGTAGACTGCAAGAGTTGCCAGATTCAGGACAGTATACATAACATTTTTTTGTTAAAGTCTTACTGGTTTATTCACTGAGGCTAGACAGCAAGTCATATGAACCTATTTGGTGCACTTTCTAACCATGGTCAATATCAGTAAGTGGACAGAATTAAGGACCTGCAGTCCAACTTCTTGTGGTCCAACCCACTGTGGCAGACAGGAAAAGAAATACAGGACCACTGTCTGGTTGCCAAGTTTGTATCTTATTTCCTGAAACTGCAGAGGTGGAACCAAGACTGTAGTGTTTTAATTGACTAAAGAAAGATAGCCAGAATTGGCTTTTTAATATGAATAAGGTTACTAGGCTTGCGAAAGTACTTCATCAAAAGAGCACACAAGTGGCCCCATTACTTGTAATATCTGGTAGTGTCACTCAGTGACTCATTGACTTTAGGATACATGTATGCAATAATAAATAGATCAGCTATGTAGTAAGGCAGTGTGCTGAACATGCATTCATCTTGTGGAATTGAACACCACAGAGAGAGATACATGATACCATACACATTCATTAAGTATTTTTGTTTGTTTTTCTGTGTTTGTTTTTCAAGGCTATCCAGGCAAACTCTTCCAGAGCATTTTTTTCTTGAGAAGAGTGGTCCTCTGAGTCTGGTCACTTTTTCTCTCCCTTATCAAGAGACTGGCTTTAAGGAAAAATAAAAGCTGAAGAGGTTTTTGTTTTTATCCCTCCATTTTGGTCGCATTGCTCTGCACATGTCATTTAAAGAACAGTTTTTGATGCAGCCAATATGCTGAATCCTCAGGAGGTTCCAGATGTTTCCAGATAACTCTGTAGTTTACGGACTGTGGTTTTGTCCAGTGAACAAAGATCAAAGTCAAAGGTTGTATTTGTGATATGAAAGTGTCCAGTTTCTTCTATAAGATTTACTATCTGAAAGAAAAGAGAAGATGCAGTTGGAAATTCCAGAAGTTTTACATGCCCACTGAAAGTATTAACAAGTACCATATGAAAGGCCTAAAATGAGCCAAACTGCCCCAATACTTGCAGGTTTAACCATTATCCTTATCATTCACTTTCTTTCTGCATTATTGTCCAGACTACAGTACCTCGGGGTTATTTTTTAGATATCCACCAACCATAATGTCAGTATACCCATCTGCTGTTCCAGCAAACATTAGCATTGACAATATACTTTTCAAACGTTAAAAGAAAACCTGCTTATTTTCTAATTCAGTTAAAAAAGAAAAGGGGGTGGTGGCAACACTACAGCCTTAAGCTCAAATGAACAATTTAAAAAAATCCCAGGTAGATCTCTGGAATATTGACTATGTGCATAACTGCTAAGCAGGTTACATTAGGAAATAATTAGCATAAGACTTTCTGCAAGCAAACAAAAGAAATAAATCCTTAAAGAGTCTAATCCATATCAAACAAAAAATAAATTCAAGAGCTCTTACATGGACTGTTAGTTCACACACTAGCAGTTACTTTTTGAGTAACAAAGTTGTTTGATTTTTTTTTTTAGCCAAATAAACCATGGAAGCAAGGTCATAACACCACTTAGGTTGTGGAGTCTCCATCCTTAGAGATATTCCAAAGTCACGTGACATAGTCCCAGGCTCTACACGTTCCTGTGACTTCCAGACATGCCTTCCAACCTTAACCATCCTACAATTCTGTGAAATCTGCAATAGATACCTAACTTGTGCCTTCCTGCAGTTGTGACATTTTTAGTCTCTGAACTGTAATCTATAGAATGGTCATACTCAACACAGAATTGATGTAAAAATAACTCCAGATATGTTAAGTTCCAGGATGCACACCTATGTCGAAAAAAACATTAAGCATCTTGAAAAACCAAAACGTTATTTGTCAGAGAGGGTTAACCTGGTGCCAACACACTGATCATTAATCTCTCATGCTCTTTCATTCCAAGAGACAGACATGCCAAGAGCACACAGAAAGTCACCCCACCCTGGAGCAGCCTCTGGGTGACTCACAGACTGACAGAACAACACTGCTTTTCTCAGTTCTTCCAACACCCCTTGTGAGGCTCTCAGGCTACACTCCAAGTCCTCTCTTTGAAACCCATTTAATTTTGGGGCTTGCACATATACCTCCATTGAAACACTAGGACAAGATATCCCTTGACTGTTTTGAGCTTTGTTTCTCTGACTGCAATTCCTTTTCCACAGCTGGAGGAGATACAGATGTATGCATACATGGGTTACAGAGTGTACCTTAAAAAGAGAAATCTGGTAGGAATAGACCAACTTGACAAAGAACAATGAATTTAAACTAAATATTTTGTAGTCTTCTGCTCTCCATGTCGTTATATAAACAGGTATTTTTTCTTTTCAGACCACAGAAGTAAAGACTATGTTGATGATAAATGAAATAGGAAATGTGTATTGTCAGGCATGGACTGACACAAACCAGGACAACTTAAACAGAGTGGAAACAAGATAAAATAATAGAAGGGAAATGATTGTTACAACAAAAATCTCTCTTTTCAATCACCTTTTATTTTTGAAAGTGGGAAAAAAAAAAAAATTTCAATTTGGTTTGCAGCTGTCCAAAATTCTGAAAGTACTTGGAAAAAGTCCTGCTTTTATTAACATGTCATTTAAATCTGTAACGTTTGGTTTCAATTTTTTTCCATATTGGAATTTTTAATCTAAAATTACTAACTTCATTTGTCTGCTTATTGATTCACAGATTCTTGTAACACTTTTCCATCCCCTACTGTTCTGCAACTGACAGGAGAAAAAAAATCCAGCAGTAAAAAACTACTGTTACCAGAACCAAGCTTCGCTATGTATTGTCATTCTCATTTTTGGCACTCTCTGGAGCCTCATCTAAGAGAGATGCAAAGGTAAGCAGTCAATACAGCCTCCTTTTGTAAAGTTTGGAATCTAATCTAGGGCTTCGTCTCTGAATATCCATTATGAGACAAATAAACAGCTGCACAAGAAGTTTACAGAAGCAGAGGCCAGGAAAATGAAGCTACTTTGAATGACTCTGCCTAATGCTTCATTGTGTTACTGTGGAAGAATACCACCCTCAGCAACCCCCCACTGCAATATACTTGATTTTAGAAATAAAGATTATACAAAAGTGCTAACACATGTATTTATAAACAGCACTGCATATTTTAAGAAATGGATAAAGACATCTATTGATCAAGTTCTGCTTTGGGCTTTTAAGCTCTAGGTCAAGGGAAACATAAACATTTTTAACTTATCCCTCATGCAGCCCCCAAGAGATACAGTCACTATGTCTGGGCACCTGGCAAATGACTGAAATGAACCCCAAAGGCTTTAATGGATGTACAAAAATGTATCATGATAAACCCAGACAGCTCAATGAAAAACACCTGCCTGTGTGCCAGTCAATGAGGAATTCATGACTTACAGTATTAGCATAAGCATCCTTGTGCTATTCAGAAATTCTTCAAAAAGAATAAAAGGTTGAGATTAGTTGCTAGGAAGTCTGACAGTTCTAACATTAAAAACACAGCATTAAAATGTTTTATTCCAAGACCTCAGGCTGCAAAGAACAAAAATATCCCATTTGTTCCTGCTGTACAAGCTTTGCTTTTCTGCTGTAAATTACGTCTCTGTTTACCTAATGTCTCTCCAGCTCAGTTTCATCATTATCCATCATAGTATAACTATTTATCAGCCTTTAAACAAGCAAATGAGTGTGTTTGTATAAGGAAGCCAAAGTGCAACTAATGACAGTCATTTTTCAATTTATGGAAGGTTTTAGGCCATGTGATAGTTTCCAGACCTCCAAGCTGCCCCTGGCAGAAAATTCTAAGAAGATAGTTGCCATCTGAAGCCAAGCACCTTGTGGACATGAGCAATGTAATTTTCAGCTATGCTGCATACTCTCACTTTCTTCCTTATGCCTGTGCTGCCTAGTACACTGGCTTCCAAATTTTTTACCACCTGAAGATATGACTTCTGATGCCTCAAAATAAGATACAAAGTCTTATCAGAGATGTTGCTGCCTTTTGTGTGGTCATGATTATAATTTCTGCACTGAAAATGCAGAGCTAGAAACCCTGCTATAGCCAGCAAAATTTGAATATATTGGACATGCAGCATTAACATCATTAACATCTGATTGCAGACTCAATTATATTATTTCAATGAGTTGAAAAAAAAAAGCCTCAGACTGTAAACTCCAACCTCTTTCTTTACAGTGAAAGATGTGGTAGAGAAATTTGTTTTTAAAACGTAATTTCAGACCAATTTCTGTTTTGCCATGGTCCAATGTTGTATAAAAACTGCTCAGGTAATTCTCACAGGACTAATTTCTTGGTCAAATGTTTTTTTCCATATGTCTTCTCCCTCTTGGGAATTCTCCTATGTCTGTAAGTAGCATTTAACATCAGAATTATTTCACTATGTATCTAGGCATTTGCAGTGCAGTATCATATCTCTCCTGCCTTCTCCCTTTCTCACCTTACTTTAACAAAGTGTCTCAAAGAAAAATGCCTCTCTTGGGAAAGAGCAGATACATTTTTCTCATTTCCAATTTGGCTGCATTTCTGTTTGCTGTCATGCCTATGGACTTGGTAACAACTGAGATAAAAAAAAAAAAAAGGGAAAGAAAAGAAAAATCCGTTTCATGTTCCTCAGCATAAGTTTGAAAAGCCTGTGCTTTTACACAATATCAATGCCTTCATTGTTCTTTTGCAAGTCCCTTCTCTAAAAACCTCCAAAGTCTGTGGGCAGTGACTTTGACATGTGCAAGAGACTTACCTGCCCTAACATAAACTAAGGAGATGATAACCACCATTCAGGAACACATGACTCCACCACCATTCCACTTCAACACCAACACCACCTTTAAAACTCTTGCAGCTGTCTACAATTTTCTGTTGCATATTTTTGCATTTGATCCTTCTTCTCATGCTAACCACCATCCCATTATGCAGTTCTGCACCTTGTTCTTCTCTCCTTTGTACTTCCTACAGTCTCTATATACACTTGTATTTCTTAGTCTAGAAGTTTCATACTCATTCCTAGAAACTTTCTCAGCTCTGTACTTTTTTAATTTCTGTGCCCACTGGAGGTATTTTACATTAACTACAACTTGCAAAGCAGTAAGGAGTTTTAAGATGGGATGACAGATTACTTTTAATGCAGAGAAGCACTGATTCTCGGCAAGTTGTTCATTCAGCATTAGGAAGATATTTCTGTAAACTGATAAAATCATATGAATTAATGAATTGCAGAATATGAAGTGTTCAAAGTTTTTTAAACTAAGCTGTGCTTTGTTTTATAGCAGCATAGGCCATTCACTAGTGCAGACTACCTAGCAGGCTACTGGTGGGTAACTTGGCTCTTCCCCTGACTCCTCGTAGCTAGTATTATGCTGTTACCAGCAGAACTGAACCACTGTCCCAGCCTGGCCATAAATCCAGCTTTCACTGGGGCTGTACCAACAGCCTGCACATGCTCTGAAACACAGGAAACAATCCACAAGAACAATTTCCCCCAGGAAGGCAACACCAGTTCTACATCAACCAAACTTTCATAACATTAGTAATAAAGTATAAGTAATCATAGATCACAGTGTTAAAATGACTCATTCTTAATGCAAGTTGTGAGGCAAAGTTCATGAATGAATGCTTTCTCTAGTTTGATAAATAGTCTCAAGAGGAAAAAAAAAAAAGTCTACTTTAAAATGCACAAGAATATACCGTTCTTTTTCATTTACTCAGAACAGTACCCTAAATTACCCTAATTTTGCAGCTGTTATGTTTCTTTTCACTTGATGTTACTTGTATTAGTAACTTCCCACAAAGCTTACTATAATAGTAATCCAATATTAGAATGAAGACAATTTAGTGGACAAACACATTATTTTTCCAAAGACAAGTACTTCTTCACCAACAAATAAATGTTACTAGTGAGAAAGACATTGAGTGCTTCAACTTGAAGCACTTTACCCACTTTGAAAATATTTCTTCAGATGGCCAAATAATTCCAACTGGAAAGGATTTTGCTAGTCCCAGCCCCTACTCAGAGCATGCTCAGTTGTAGAGTCAGATCTGGCTACTCCAGGCTTATCCTTTCAGGATTTCAAAAGCTCTAGAGCACCATAATGGGGAAAGAAAAAGGCTTCTTCTTTGTATTTATATTTGCTTTCCATAAAACGTTTTGAAATTGATTTTATTTTTCAAAATTTCCCATGAAGTCAACTAAGTCCTATGAACTGCAGGCTGTCAATATAGCCCCAGTGAAAGCTGGGTTCATGGCCAGACTGCCCAGGCTGGGACAGTGACTCAGTTCTGCACTGACAGCTGGTAAGAGCAGTACTGGCCACAGATGTGTACCAGAAGCAGCATCTTTAGGAAGCCGTGCCTTGGATAACTGGGGAAGTGAGTGCTCAGGAAGCAAATATGTGGTGTGAATTTGCAACAGTGTGGTTTTTCCACATTCAATTTTAATGTGAACTCTTTGAGAATTAATGAATAATGTGAAATGGACAGGGCGTTGCAATTCCTATCTTTTAGCCCCCTGCATAATAACTTCCCAAGGTAGATAAAAATTTGGCTCTGTCACCATTCTGAAAGTATGCTTTGGTTCCCCTTGTAGGAAAAAAACTTGGGAGGCAACTGTACATTAAATATGAAGGGTAACCAACATGCATCAGTGTATGTAATAAAATGAAATCTGACAAAGCTATCAGAATTCATGTTTAAATAAGAATATCCTTAACCAAGATTCTCCTTTTCAATGACCACTCAATAGTTTTCTCATCTTTACTCAAAATATTGAGTCTGAACTAACAAAGATGTTAACGCTGGAACTTGCACAATATCGTTAATACACTTAGTCAAGAAATTTGACAAGTAATTGAAATAATTTAAAAGTGGTAAAAATTTTCCTCTTTACAACTGGGACATAATCATGCTAAACATAATAAAACCATCTGTGCTACAACTGCATGTGCTTTTGTAGATGCTTATTGTTTAATCCTCACAATTTGTAACCCAATGGTAACTGACAATACCACCCAAAACCAAGAATACGTTCTCTGCTCTTACTATTGCATAACCTTTCAGTACATTAGGAGCCTTTTTGGTTTGTACACTTTTCCTATTTTACTAGTTCTACGACTTCAGAAGATTCAATGAATATATTATGTTTCTCTTCAAAGTGGGCTTTGCTTTGAATTCCAAGTTTTCTGCTTTTCATGGGAAAAAACCACTCCATTTGTGTCTGAGAAAAGGCTGGTCATTTTCATGATTGAAGCAACAAGGTTTTTATCAAGTCACCATACACAGCTATAGCCATTCTCCCATTCTGTTTTGATAATTATTGATACAGTATGGTAAGAAACATAGACTGGTGAAAAATATATCTCAGATAGGCTTTTTTTTTTAATTTGTCATTTAGTGTGACAACACAGTTTAAGTGCAAAAAATTTCCCAAGCTGCAGTGTAAGAGTTAATGGACTTCTATGGACTACACAGGCTTGAAGGCTATCAAATCTGATCAGAGAGTCATAAATTAATGCAAAAATATAGATGTGACTTCACAATTTCAATGAGCACACTGTGATAGTGCATGAGAGTGCTCCTCACCTGTTGCAGTACATGTCTCTCTCTCAATGTCATTAATCTTCTGTGGAGCTCTACTAGTTCATCGAGATACGCCTAGAAACAAATCCCCCCCATAAACAACTTGTTAATTAAGTCATAGCTATGTAATTCATAAGCTTCAGATGTCTTCAGAAACAATATAAATGGAAGTTTTATTTTGAATCTTGGAACCATGTAATAATCCGAGCTGGAGGAGACCCAGAAGGATCATTCAGTCCAGCTCCTGGCTCTGCACTGGACAACCCCAAGGGTCACACCATGTGCCCGAGTATTATCCCTTGTCTGAGCTTTTTGAAGTCTGTCAGGCTGGTGCTGGGACCACTTCCCTGGGGAGCCTGTTCCAGTGCCCAACCACCCTCTGGGTGAAGAACCTTTTCTAATATCCAAAATAAACCTCCTCTGACTCAGCTTCTGGCCATTCCCTCAGGTCCTGTCTCTGATCACTACAGAGAAGAGATCAGTGTCTGCCCCTTCTCTTCCCCTCATGAGGTCTCCCCTCAATCAATGAGGTCTCCCCTCAGTTTCCTTTTCTCCAGGCTGAACAGACCAAGTGACCTCAGCTGCTCCATGTAGGCCTTCCCCTCTAGACTCTTCCCCATCTTTGCAGCCCTCCTTTGGATGCTCTCTAATAGTTTTAAATCTTTCTTAGACTATGGCAGCTAAAACTGCACACAGGACTTGAGGGAAAACCAAGCTCTTTTTCGAGCTGTATTTTTTTCTTAATTGTCAGTCTTTCTCCAGCTTAATTTTTTGCTGTTTTCCATGATACTTCACACTGACAAGAAATCATAGGAGGTCATGAAGAAATTTTCTTCATGAAGAAGAAAGAAATCTTCTTTCTGTAGAAGATAATCTCTGTATCCCAAGTGTGCCAAAAAGCATCAAAAGACTGGGGATGCCAAAAGAGCATCTTTAGAAAACATCTCCCACTTTTCCATGTGAGAACCAAACCCAAAGATTCCCAATCAAATCACTCTTTTTCTCTAGAAGTATGTAATCATTTCTTCTGTGTCAACAGGGAGATATAAGGAGAGAAAGACTAAACAAGATTAATCCAAAGGTAAATTCCAGTGCTTCTTTCCTGGGATGTCAAACATGTCCCACCTCTCCACCCTATCATCAACCTTCTCTTTCAGCCTGAGCCATAAAAAACTTTTTTTTTTTTTGCTTGTAAGCAGAGAGAGATATGGCATTCAACCTAAGAAACCAAAAAGCATATCAACAGCATACCAAAAAGTAAAGCAAAAGATCAGAGCACTTAAAATCTTGCTACTGCAGATAAAAATCTAGATACTAAAAATCTAAAAACTGCAACTTTCATCTCTTGCCTCATGTTACCACAAAATCTACACTAATTCAAGTAAAATAGGAACCTTCAGAGAAACTTGTCCACCGTGGGCAACTGTGCTGTGTTCACTCGTGTAAGGATTGAGAGCTCTTGCCCACAACCAGTAGACAGATTTTAAATTAAAGTATCTCAGCATTAAATGGTAACAGTTGCTTCATATCATTCTAGTTAATATGCTAAATGACATTGCCTCTTTCTAATGCATAGCCTTCAGAAATGTTTCTGGAAAACAAATTATTCCCTGCACCCCCCCACCCC
>VZRM01008898.1:0-32104 GCA_013397955.1 Grantiella picta | reverse complement strand
GGATCCAGTGGTTTATTAGGTAGGAACGGCAGGTCGGAGAAGGCAGATAGAACCAGGAAGGGACGAGGGACAGGAGGTGGCTGGATCTGGGAAGCAAAGAGCCCAGGACAAAGGCGAACACGGGGTTAAGAAGGGGGTGCAGGATGGGAGGGGTTTACATGGGAGAACCAACCGGGACACGAGGGATGCAGGATTGGCAGGGACGCCAGGGAATGGGGAAACAAGGAGGGAGGGTACAGAATTTGAAAACCGATGGTGAAACTTGGCTAGAAGGAACAGAGTAGAACATTCTAGCTATTAACTCCATATAGGATAGAGAGGAGGAGATATCCAAAACCAATACTCTTCTCTGATGCATATTAAGGATACTGGCTGTAAGGTGTCCTGGGTGAGCATCACTTTGTTACCCTAAGCAAAAGGTCTCCTCAGACCCAGGGCCCTTCCTCAGGTTCATCTGCCTCCAAGCTCACCTGAGCCAAGGCCACTGCAACAGTTTGGAGTGTTAAATGTGGAAGTAGATCTTTTATTAGATCAGCAAAGAGCAGAGGAACACAAAAGATGTGATTGAGTGGGCTGCTGATATTGAGATGAACAACTACTTATCAATTATGTTGGCTCTTTAGAAGCCAGTCTCCATTAAACAACAAGCCATAGAGAGATGTTTTTCCTTCTTGTGCTTATGTGTCCAGTAAATGCAATATTCTTCATCCTTACAGTCACCTTTTTTTACCTCAAGACTCTCTCTTAAAAACTTGTAACTTTTTTATAGACAACTTAAAAAAACATGCAGTGTTTCTGGTAGGTAATAAGAATATTTCCAGGACATGGAATCACCTTCTCTCTGTGCACAAAGTACTTCCTAGTTTGCGAGGTTTTTTTCCCCACAGTGTATTCGAACTTAGTTAATAGGAATGATATTTTGGGTTTGTACTACAGCTTGTATTAGAAATCTTAACTGAAAATCAAGGACAAGTAAATAATACCTGCCAGACAATTGAAGCAGTTATAGAGAAGAGATACAGAAAAAACCCACCTATGAAAGTCACTACCTAAACCAACTCTTTTTAGTACATGTAGACACAATTCTAACTATATCATAACTGTAAGTAGCCATTTATTGCCAGTAAGTGTCCCGACAACTTTGTGTATGATATAACTCACACTGGGAATGAATTATGGCTCCTGTAACTGACAAATGGTGTGTTTCATTTAGCAAAGAAAACAAGTTTTTACACTTAATTTTGTATTCAGAGAGTTTTACTTACTGGGGGTGAGGTATATCCCAAAAGCTAATTCTCATTTGTCCCTGGAGTATTTCACAACTCCAGGTAATTACTTTCTTTTCTCTGAAAAACTGAACTACCCTGTGTTACTACCTCAGAAATTACAACTATGTTAACTTTTACAAATCTGAGACAAGTACTCTGATGAGAGGTAGAAACTATTGTGTCTTCTAGTGCAGTAAAAAAATACTCTATCTTTCTAGAGAAACACTGGTAGGGGAAAGGAGAAGAGATGAATCAAACTCCTGAGATTGATGTGAACAGTGTCTACTGCTAATACAAAGCCAAAGTGCATTTTTTTACCTGGCTGTTGCTGGTTTTCAATACAGGTGGTGCTGGCTCATGACGCAGTGGTGAGGAAGCTGAGCTGCTATCACTGTCACTGCCATCACTCAGACTAACCCTGCGGAAAAAAAGAGCCACAGCATTACATCTGCAGACAAAGAGCTGTCAAACGGGGTGAGCCAACCTTGGACTTTGAGGCAGGGATTTACAATGACTTTACTAAGCAAGCTATCGTTAATCGAGGTCACATGGAAGAGAGGCATCTGAGCAGGGCTGCACTCTGGAAAAAATTCTTTGTAGCACAAATGCCTGTCTACACTTGGCTGAGATGAAGTGTCCAGTTAACAGTGGCTAACATTACAGAAATGGTTAAACAACTACAAAATAAAACTGCTGCTCTCTATCTCAGTTCACAGCTATGTCAAAGAAGGAAAGTGGTCTCTAAGGATACTTTTCTCCTCTTCTAAAAGCTTTCCAAACAGCTGTAGTTCCCACCTGAACACATTTTACTAGAAAGTTCCTCATTAGCTGTCAAAAGTAACACACTCTTTCCTGATTAAAATTTAAAAACTTAGCATCTCAGTTGAGGTCCCATGAAAAAGCCCAGCTCCTAGCCAGTTTCACCCTCATTTACTCAGCAACAACAGCGAATATTTTTTTGTTGGAAAAGAAGAGTTAGTTATTTGGCATAAAAAGAAACAGAGAAACAATAGCCTTGAAGTTCCATTAAAAACCTGAAACAAAATCTCCCCATTTGGAGACACACTGAGCTTGAAACAATCCTTTACACAATCACTGACACCAACAAATTTGCAAACTGTTAGTCATCTTGGTCTTTTTCTCCTTGATTACAGTTGCTAAAATACACCAGGGAAGCAGCTGACATTCATTAAAGTTTTCCTACTGCCTTTCCATTCAAGCAGTAGCTGACACTGGCACTCTCAGGTGCTGTGCACTAACAGGAAAATCATCTGAATTACATAAAGAACCTAATATGAAAAGTGTTTGAGAGACAGTTTCAGAGAACCTAATATGAAAAGTGTTTGAGAGACAGTTTCAGGTTTTCCATAACCTCGAACATCATTTGGACAGAGCTTCAAGCTGCCCTAATAACAGATGAATTTTGGAATGCCCTCTGAAGGTTGCAGCAAGGATGCAGAAGATTTTTTAAAAAATTGAAAATTTAACAATTTTCTGTCATAGATGCTTGCTTTATCTTCTAATGCACTTTTACGCATTATCTACTGCATGCAGCACAGAACTTACTTGAAATTCAAATTTCATTGACTTGGATCCAAGTTAACAACCTAATCTGAAAATGGTAAGCAGAGAGGTCTTGTGACTATGTATAGAATAGCTCATTCAACAGCTGAAGGACAATTTTCTCTAATTTAGGCCAGAGAGTAATTTATAACTCCTCCTTTCAAGTCACAATGGCATGAAATCAAATAAAGTCAAACAAATGAAGATTATGATAACCATATTGATTAGTACAGGAAGAGTTTGTGTCAGGAATGGCTAGTTCTGCTAGTTTTAAAAGGGGCTCTTTTATGTGCAGATGCTTTAGAAAGTGAATTTTCTGCCCATTTGCTACTCAGCACTCTGAGAACATTAGACCTCACCTTGTTACTAACAAGCACAACAAGTCTTGGTCAGCAGGCTACTTGCAATCACAAGAGACTCACCTGCGACTCCTGCTTCCTCCTCTTGTATTTACAGGTTGTTCCAGCTCAGAATCATTGTCCTTCTCATCTGCTTCATCTGATTCATCTTCATTATCATCTGAATGAAGATCTTTCATTATTGTCCTCAACGGACCTGAAACAACAAAGACAATAAAATACTACGAAGTTCACCTGACAGTGTTTTGGGCAATTCACCCAGCTTTGAAACTACCTTCCCCACAGTGTTCAAAAAGGAGTCTTAAACATTAAACAAATGAAGTAATGCACTGGGGGCTTACACTGCAGGGACCTATCCATTTATCCATAAATCAATCATTTACTCACATGAACAACTCAGTCAGCTGCAACAGACTTACTCATGACAGTGGAGTTACTCATATGTTCAAGTGTTAGAAAAATTTGCACCCTGGACCATAGCAGAAGTAAAATACTGTCATGACAGAAGAAATTGACCATGAATATATGCTTGCTAAAAGTATGCTTCTTTTGCATTGCTGGGGTTTACAATATTTTTGCTTTCTCAAAGGGCATTATATGTGAGTAAAGATCTACGGGCATATATTGATTAGTACATTTCTTAGGTTAATCCATGTGTTGAGAAGTTGGTTCTAACAAATCATTCTGACTAAATTGTACTGGACGAGGCAGTCATTTTGTCTTCTTGATTTTTATATATTGAACTTCACCTATACCCATTATTTTAGGGTCAATTTCAAGTCAAGTAAGTACTTTGCCAATTTTGATAAGTACAAAGCGCATCAATCCCACCCAACACCATGTTATCACTTCTCCTGAATTAACAAGAACATACAAAGCTTGACTTGCTCATGAAACTACATTAAACTCAGTTTGGGTTTTGATTTTCACTCTTTTTGCTCTAAAAGACAGTTACAGAAAGAGGAATATATTTAATAGATCTGGGAAGTGTTAACACTACAGCTACATTAAATAAGAATGGGCAAAAACAGATTAGAAGAGGGAAGGAAGTAAAATGTCCTGGTACCACAGGACATTGAAGTACAGCCCATCTGAGACATGAAGCAGCAGATAAAGCACCAGTGACGGCTGTAGGAACAGGAATTACTATTATGGTTGTGTAATTCCCTCAGCCCAAGAAACACAACACTATCATGAACGAAGTGAGCCTGAGATGAAATTTTCAACTCTCTACTTGCTAATAGAGAAACTGAGTCAAGGTGTGTCCTCCCTGGTCACTGCCAGCAGTGAATGTAGACATCTGTCAGTCAGTGCCATACTAATAACATGGACAGTGTTCCCTTTATAGGAGGAACAGCTTCATGGACTATTCCAGACGTAGCAAAGTTCAGGCCATAGATATTTTAACAATTTTGTGCAAATGACTTCAAAGGTGATGTTTAGAATGATTTACCACTAAGGCTGCTCTAGAACTTCTGTAAATTGGCACAGCGTAGGCAGGTTCAGAGCAATGAACATTTTCTCTGTTTTCACACCCTAGGAAAGAAAACCAGATGGTGCTGATGGGCAAATTTCTGGTTGACCAGATATTTGTACTGGGGACAACGGAAGCAGAGCTAAGTGGAAGTGTTTCTTATCCTTGATACCACTGGTGAGATGGAGAAGCAGCTGAGCTGTGCTCCCTTTTCTGTCCCTGTTTGGATCCCAGGGAGACAATGATCAGCTATTTGCAAATGGCAACTTGTAGTCTAACTGAAAAACTTATCATTTGACCCCTCAATGAGGGAAAGAGCTTTTAGGAGCAGTAATAAAAAGAAACTTGCTCTCCTGAGATACACGCATCACAGACAGCCCCATAAGCACTGAAAACCTGCCATTCAAAAAAGTTCTCATTTAGTGTAGGAGCATGTCTGGGAGTCTGAAAAGCAAATTGCTAGCTAACTTTTCAGCAGGCTTTTGTAGCAATCAGCAAAGCATTAATTTTTAGGTCTTTTTTTTTCTAGCAGGGATAGCAATTTTCTGCTCCTTGCTAAAACACACTTTAAAATTCCATTAAAACCTTTTCAAGGGTTTGAAAAGTTGTTACCTTCTAAGAGATCAGAATAGTTAAGCAGAAACTGAAAATAAGGAGTTGCCCATGCGCAAGTTTCCTTGGTAAGGAAACAGAGAAATATCAAAGTAAACCCCAAGGATAGGAGAACTTGAAGAACCTCAGGTTAGCCCACTGCTTACACAAAAAGAGGAGAAAAGAGTTCATGCTGTGTTTTTTTGACACTTGAGTGAGCACTGGAGTCTGAATGCAACAGAAAAAGAGCAACAGTCCTGGCAAGTAACTTCCAGTTAAGGGAAAAAGCATAGCTTCTGACCAGAGTACAACATCCAGCATGAACATACCACGGTATGCCTGGTGCTCCATACCTTTTATACTCAAATTCAGGGCCTGGGCAATAAGCATACTTTTATTAACTGGGTTTTCTAGAACTCCCAGCAAGAAGCAGGAACCACTATTTACTGTGGCAAAAAAGAGAGGATGCACCCAGCTTTGGCACTTCAGAGCTGTTCACTTCAGAGGGCAAATCTCCCATCTATTCTAGAGAAGGTATGAAAAACTGAAAGACAATCTGCGATATGTCTTACATATGATCCAGAACAGATGGATGGGACCTGTCTGCTCAGAAGAAAATACTAAGTCACTAGGTTTTTGCCCAGCATAAGGTAACAGATGCAGAAATGGGTATCCAAGTCTTTTCGCTTGTAGTGGACAGTTCACACCACTAAGGAGCTTTTCATGAGAACAAAAATGTAGTTTCAGCAAGAAGTGTATCTGTTTATTCTTAGGTAAAAATCAATTGCCTGAAGCCAGTCATTATCACAGTGTACTTCAGCTCTTGCTTCTTTCACATGGAGTAACACTGCCAGAAAACCTCAGAAAATCAGTACCAGTCACCTGCAGAAAGGCAGTAGGACAGATATGCACCACATGATGATCTATTTAAAATCAGTCTGCCTGAGGCGCTAATGTATTGTCATAACCTTAAGTGAAGTCTACCACTGAGGAATATAAATGGCTAAAACAAGCAATTTTGTTTAGTCAAAGGCTGCTTTTTTAATGCTCCTTATCCAAAGAACAAAACAAAAGCTCATTAAGAATGTATCAGTTGTACAATCTTATAAACCAGGGAAAGAAGCCAACCAGGAACTAAGTAGCTTAATAGCTCAAGTAGAATGAATCTCAACTTCTTTACAGAAAACATGCCTTGGCAAAGCCTTCAGGAAGAAAAATGCATTCTTTACTGAGTTTCAAGTAAACTGAAATTATTAGCCAGAAAACCAAAATGCAAACTTTAAGTCTAACCATCATCCTTCCTTGCCATGTATCTGAAGTAAATCCTGTGTGCTCTTAAAATTTCCCAAGAGTATAGGATGATCACAGCCTTTGAAAGAGTCTACATAAACCCATTTGTGGGTTTCTGTTGGTTGCCCATGGGAAGCCACATTCTTCCAAGACTTCAGATGGAGCCAGGTGCCACGCTACCTAACCCTGCTGAAGAACAACTCAGAAACAGCTCTTTTGATTTCAGTGTCTGCTAAGCAACTGGCGT
The DNA here is from genome assembly GCA_013397955.1 of Grantiella picta. Classification (NCBI taxonomy): domain Eukaryota; kingdom Metazoa; phylum Chordata; class Aves; order Passeriformes; family Meliphagidae; genus Grantiella; species Grantiella picta. Next base: position 25,312 of record VZRM01008898.1, on the reverse strand, counting down.
GTATTTAGTCCTTCGAACCAACCAACCTTCACACCCTTTTCTCAGATTCAGTTTCTCTCTCTCCTTTTATTTTGCCCTTACAGCCACGTCTGAAAACAATCTGAGGACAAGTCTCTAAATCAGACTGTGGCCAGTTCAGACAGTGAGACACAGAAGAAAAGAGGTAATAAGATGCCATGAGTTCTGTTTTTATTGGCCCCTTAATTTCATTAATTCATTTCAATTCCTTATCCTTTATTGGTACCTTGTTGTCTGTTGTTTTGAGATGGTGTAAAACTGGAACTGGAACTGGAGCTGGAACTGGCAGGACTGGGCTGTTCAGACTTGAAAGAAAAAAAAAAGAAAATAAATAACATTTTAAGAAACTTTTTTTTTGCCTAAAACTCTTACGGTTAGTTACTGCCCAAAGCATTCTGTCAAGAAAAATGAACTGTGGGGCTAAATAATACTCAAAGACCTTTATTTCAGGTGTTAGCAAGGCAAACATTGCGGAAATCACTATTGCACTCACCAGACATACACACTACTATATCATGTCTAGTTCTCCACTAAAGCCTAGCATAAAGTTTCCAATGCCTTATTTGAAAGACTATACAAGATGAGAGCCTAAATGAGTTTATAATAAGGCATTTAAAGCATATCTATAAGGTATTTCTATCTTTGTCATACTGCAGATGCAACATTTTTCAAATTAGGAACGACACTGCAGAATCAAAAAACAAAAGACCTGAGCAGACTACATTAAATGCCAGAAAACCCCAGACAGTTTTTTTTCATCTCCCTTACAAAATAAATCTGAATATAGGGATTCAAATTAAACTTTTATGCTCTTATTGAATCTCTGTTAATGCCAACACCTTCCACATGTATCAAAACTCTGCAGATTGTAAAAGTATTGAACCAAAAGATATACCTTGTTACAAAGAGAAAGTATCTAGAATTCACCATTACAAAAGAGCACCAAATTTTTAAAACAGAGTTATTAAAATAAGCGTATATTATTTAACAAACAGTTCTATACATTTCTTTTTCTGCTATTGTTTAAAATGTGTAAATTTTCCTTTAAAATTAATGAAGAAGTCCTATTACTTCGACTAAAAGTTCTGTAGATTTTGCTCAGTGTTTATAGCCTATGAGGGCAGTAAGAATCTTGCTTCCTGCTGCCAGGTTGCATGTCTCTGTACACTTTTTGGCAGATTCCTAGACTCAGTGGTACATACTCGCATACCCATCTGTGTATATCAGCCAAAGTATGAATCTGGTATGCGGGCAGAGGGGATGCTAACTGAGAACATAAAACAAGAAGTGCCCATACAGAAGGAACAGTGAAAATCAGATTAGGAAATAATGGTCTAAACGTCCACTATTGACAAGAAAACCTGCTTACACTTTAAATTTTATACAACTGTGTCATCATGATGTGTTATCGAGGCTAACAGACATTTTCCAACTCTCCTTGCCTGTACAATACCCACCATGATTAAGATAGAACTAAATTGTTCTAAAAAATGACAGTGCAGATATTCAGTCTGTAAAACTCAGTTTTCACACAGACAGACTACCTAAGCCTAACAGTTGCTTTTTCCCCATAAATCAATCTATTGTTGCCCTTCATAATAGAGCAGGCAGATTTACTGCCTTTTGTTGCCTTTTCTCACGATGAGAGATGCCTATTTGGGCAACAGAACGCTTGAGAAAAACACCATTAACATCTGCTCTCCTTAAATCAACACCAGCTCCAGTTCTCACAGACACACAGTCAAAATACAAACTATGTACCTGTGTGGGTATATGCCACTTGTATACAACTGAATCAACCCCATGGAACAAAACACAACCCAGGCAACAACACAACCCACTTCAGAGCACTGAGAGAGATTCTTACATGTCCCACAGCATCAGACCTTTTTTGAAAGACGCTGCAGCATCACTTAAAACTGCTCCAAAAACCAAGCACTTTTAAAAAATTTTTTTCTTTCCTGAGTTTCTGTAAAACCTTACAAGATTTTTAGCTATAAAATAATCATGATAATATGAAAGAGACTGCAGTGATGAAGAACAAGAATCAACGTAAACTTTAAAGACATCAGCAAACTAAGTTCAGACTTCTAGCTTCAGGATACTTTTAAACATCTGGTTTATCTGTCAATTTCTGTTTCTTGCAGCAAAATTAATAGCTGAGAACCAGTTTCTGCAGATTTCCATTAACTGTATCTTTCCTTTATTAATTTCGACATGAATTTTAACTTATCTAAAATACATTCCCTTAAAAAAAAGCAAACACTAAAAGACTATCATATTTGGCTTTCAAGTGCTAAAGCTCTAGGCAGAAAAGCAATCACATAGGAGCAGAGACTATTTCACTATTAAAACTCCACTGCTTTTTTTTAAACCTGTTTACTTGGAATGTAAAAATGGGAAAAGGCCTAGTCTCATTCACATTATAAGACACAAAAATACCAGTAAAATTGCTCTGTGTCAAAATTTTCTCCCAGCATTAACTAATTGAGTCAGTACCACAAGAACAAATTAATATAAATACATATGAAGTTGTATATTTTTCTGGTAAAAGTCTTGCTCTGCCTTAGCAAGATCACTTCGAGAAATCAAACCACAGAAAGTCCTTAGAAACACATATGATCATCCATACACATTTTAAAAGGGTTCCTAATAACTTTTTTAATCATTTACATTATTTTTTTAAACAGCCCTATCTGAAAATTTATTCCAAGAAAATTTACTCGAAGAAATACAGATTAGCATAAATATTAAAACTCTTAAGTATTAGAAATGAAACCTACATTTTTGACAGAGAAATCTAGGTGAGAGCACACCCAGAGGAAACAGTTGCTTTTAATGTAAGAATGAATGTTATTAAAAGGAAAGACTTGCCTTTTCAGAATGAACTAAAAATATGCCTTCCATGTATGAATATGGATTAGTGCCAACAGCACCCATGCTTCTAGTTAACAGAGGCTGTCTTTTGTCACTTAAGCAATGCTTTTTGACAGTTTTACAGGCTCTTATCCCAAGGGCTTAGGTATTTATGGCTTTGCACACTTGGGCTTTCTGCTCTTATTCACTGGTACCTAATCACCAAACTTTTTCTTTTTTTTTTTTTTATGGGTCTGAAATTAGCTAAAGGGTGTCTTTCAACAATAAAAGCTTAAGACAGTACCAGCAAAGAGCTTATCTCCTCTGGCCTTTTGCTGTTTTACCAGTTTTCTCTTCCTACAGACAAGCTAACGAGAGTTTGGGCCCAAACCGTTCATTAGTGCAATGACCCGATATGATTTACTGCATTCTTAGACAGTCTATTTAGTTTTAGTGCTCTCACACTGATGCACAGGAGACAGTGACTTCTTTATTAGGCCTGATTGAGGGATTCCGTGCTTTGAAACTGTTCAGCAAAACAGGCGCTTTTCTCTGGCCCAAGTTTTCCCTGAAAAGGTACCTTTTTCACCAGTTCTAAATTACTTGGCTTCTACCATTTCCAAATTCTTGTCTGTTTTTACAAATAGTTCAACAACTCACTCTTGAGCTGCAAACAGCTTTCAGGCAAACTCACCTGTTTATGACAAAGAATATAAAAGAGCTGTTTCTGTAATATTTCATGGTTGTCCCAATTTGTACAACTCCTTGGGACTGTCTAGTGCAGGGCCAGAACATGGACTTACACGATCCTTGGGGGTCCTTTCCAACTCACGATACTCTATGATTCTAAGAGTCTAAAAATAACCCCCACTATTTGAAGCTCCTTGATAATACTTACATTAAGAAACAGACGTCATCTGTACATGGTTAACAATGTTTTTTCTTGCTTTTCCCCGAACTGTTCTTGAAGGAAGCTTACATATTGTTTCTTGAAGTTTCTTTTTTTGCTAAAAATGTATTACTGGAAAGTGTGGCAGACACATAGTAAAGCAAGTAAAAAAGTACAGGAGGGAAGCTCAAGATTTCTCATGTAGAGCAGCTGAATACTACAGTTTCCATGGATTTCATTGTTACAAATTAAAGAGTAAACAAACTAAGGATAAAATAAGTCAAGACTTCCTGATTCCCTTCTCTTGCTCTATTTTATCTACTGTGACCTATGTTACCTATCAGCAGTGAGAAGGGCAAATGTTGATGCATTCACAGTTCACTGTTTGGGAAATTAAAGAGACCATTTGCTGTCACTTTTGGGGCAGCAGGAAGGTGATTCACCCAAATTCTCCCAGGTCTGAGGTTATAATGTTAGGTATTCCCACACTCCTATTAACAAAAGAAGCAACTGGAGAACCACCTACGTGTAAAACTGCTTTTATGGGTATAATTATGTACTGTGGTACATTTCTCTACCATGAGAAATTTGGTCTTCTCAGCCGGTACTCCAGGACTTTGCAAATTCACCATAGTTCCCCTCTATTCTTAAGTAGCTCAAACTCTGTAGAACACTCCCAACATGACCCTACACTAAAATTTTACTATGTGGAAACCTTGTCAAGGTCATACAAATCAAGTAAATACAGACCTAAATATACGAAAAACAACAGGGGTTTTTTTTTCCTGAAGTCCTGCTGCAGAGTTCCTATGGAATAACTTGGTTATTTGCAGACCATTGACTCTTGCATTCATGTCGCAGAAAATAAAATTGTTCGAAATTTCACTATAAACTCCAGAGAGATCAAGTGCAGGTCTTTGTTGGCCTTGTCAGTTTCACAGCAAACCTAATTGTATTTATTTTTCCCTCAAACTTAACTTCTGGGATTTAAATGATTATCTGAAAACCTCAGCCTTCATTTACTGTACATCCCAGTTCCACTGAAGAGCTGTAGAGAGAAAAATACAAAAAATATATGCTATATCCTAAAAAATTCTCAAGTCTCTAAAACAACTATTTTTCAAATTGGTGTAATTTTTAGCCAGTCCCGTGATACTGTAAACTGAACAATGGTTTTTAGATGTCATGTTTGGTAACAATATGCACTATACACACTTTTCTCTGTAGATCTGAGGCATCTGATAAGATGGTTCCTAAGCACTCACTCTGTGACAATACCATGCATTTCTCTCATTGTTTTCACAAAAGATCATCCATATTATTTACACACAGAGCATACAACGATGATCCTCTCAGAAAAAATCCATGGAACAGATTTCTATTGTCTTTTCGGTTCTTTTACCATTTACAGCTGACACATCTGCTTGCTGTAACTTTGCCCACATATGTACTTCTACAACATAAATACTACAAAAAGCAATCATCATTTAAAGCTCCACATTATCTCTCTTTCTCTGATTTAAAATAAATTTTAATAGTGCGATCTGAGCTTTACATTAATAGAGTTTTGTATCAATCTCTTTCAAAAATAAGAAAAACTGATACTTGGTTATATTTAAATTAAATTTCATTCAAATCATTATAATCTAGCATAATATATTTGTAATGTAATGGATAGTTATCTGAATAGGTGCCTTAAACACTGAATGAAGTTACTAAAAATATTGGGCCATAACTACATTATTTGAAATATCAGCTAAATTAAGATCTCATGTAGTACAACTCAGATCAATCTTGAGTTTTACAGCATTTTAAGGAGCAAAAAGGTTGTATACGGCAGAAACAAATCAAGTTGAACTGTCTCATCTACAAACTGCTGCCTTTAGCTAAAATTGTAACATATAACATTTTATTTACTCTTACTGGTCCTCTCCCAAAGCAAATTTAGGCCACCAGGAGCACCAAGTATGGCTTCACCAAGAATGGCTTCCTCCTTTGGCATTTTCCAGCCTTGAACCTGAGCAACTTTGCAACTGAATTATTGTTGTCCAGAATATTCAGACCATGGCACTTTACTTGACGATATTTTACTCTTCTTGTGGAAGACACAAGGCAAAAAGCACTATCTCAAAACTAGGTCCTTTTCATCTACAGAATAAAGCTGCATTGTAATAACTAAAATCCATTAAAGCAGCATGGGCAATGGAAAAATATCATTCACACACTAAAAGAAACTAAAATTGTCACAGTCTGTATCTACCTCTTTTCTTGCCACAGTTTAGACTGTAAAACTTCTGCAGCTGATAATTGAATAATTAAACACAAACAAGTTACTGTATATAACATCCTCTGATAATTTAGGTAATACCTAAGATGACCTTACACAAAGCAGCAAAATCATTTGATTTACTTCTAACCTAATCAAAACTGTTCACCAAGTACAGTATTAAACAGCATAAATTGTGCAATGGTTTTCTGATTGGGGTAATCAATGTTGAGGCACTGATCCAGTTACTGCTGGCCCCAGTTCCTGTCATCCCCTGACATGTGAGTAATCTTTCCTCAGGGAGCACCAGTGGAGCTGTCTGCTAACCTCAGCAACAAAACACAGCTCTGCTGCTGCTGAGGTATGTATTGTCAGTCACATTTAAAGTCTCCTTTCATGTCACTCTCAGATGATGAGAGTGACATAATCATCTGAATCACTCTCAGATGATTACATTCTGCAGATATGTAAACAGATTCTATGAAGTGCAAATACCTCCATTTATCCTTATCTTTTAACTGTGCTATATGAAACATTAATTCCTACAACACAGAGCATCATTTACTCACACTTGCCAGATGTCTTGCAACACATTAAGTACACAGTAACCAATGCCTTCAGGAAAGTTCAGCTATCCATAGGAAGAACAGGTCTCAAGATAGTTTGGAAAACCCTACATGCACCTTCTGGACTGAGGCAACCCTATCTCACTGTGCTATATGTGTGCAAGGACTGTCATTTTCATCAGGACAAAGACAGCAATTATTACCAAATTTCTAGGTCCCTTCACAGCTGCACAGCGTTACAACAAAGAAATCTGATCACCAAAGCTACATGCACCTATTTGGTTTTAGCCCGAATGGGAATAAATGGCATGAAATATTGCTGCTCAGAGAGGGGCACTAGAAACCCCAATAACATACCCACTGCACAAAGTACATGTTTCTGTCAGGCAGATAAAGATTTATATTTTCAAGGGAAGACAGAAGACTGCTTAAAGACCTTCAACAGAAAATGTTAGGTTATAATACAAGTAAAGCTGTATGTTTTATTCAAAGGTTTTTTTGGGTTATAGGTTTTTTGGGTTTTGTTCTGGGTTTTGGTAGGAAAAAGTGTGAAGTAACTAATTTTGCAAAATCTTTTTCTAAAAGAAATATAAGTTGTACTGAGGTATTGACTAAGCCAAAACAGTACTATTGAACAATGGCTCAGTGAGTTAACACAAATTCACACCAACATTCTTAAATTAAATGAGTAACAGTTTTTCTGTTGCTGGTTTGGTGATCTAGAACCACCTTCCATGAACACTCAAAAGATTATTAAAATTGGTTGCAGGTATGACACTTCCCTGAAACAGCAATGGCTGCCTGGCAGAGAAGGAGTGGATAATGTTTCTGAGAGGGAAAGGCAGCTGCCACACAGAGGGCAAGAAAGAAAACAGCTTGACTACATTTGCTTTCACCTGTTCCCCATACCAAGCTCACATGCACTCTTCAACACTGGAAGAACAGCGACACACAGGCACCATCATCCTGGAGTCTGGGGCAGGCAAATGATATTCATCAGGAGCATCCCTTGCTCATTCCAAGAGAGTCCCCCAGCATCCCTCTGCAGTGCTGAACACCCAGCACAACACCAGGGCTCCACAGCACAGGCAAGTGAACAGCATTCCCTCCCTCATCAGCAGGCAATGGGCTGCCACTCCTTCTGCACAGGCATGAGACAGGATACACACTCACTGCAGCAGTGAGCTCAAGCAGTCTTTATTCTCTGCTAGTAAAATCTAATCTTCAGGGGATTATTGAGTCTTTTAAATGCAAAAAATTAAATTGTGCATTTATGGTATGTCCTGAAGAGTTCATGTGACTCATCACCAGAGTAGAAGATATTGAATGGGAAGGGTTATCAAAATTATCTAATGAATTCCATGTTTGGCAGCAAACTTTCAAAAATACATGAGTAAACCATGCCATTTTTGCCACACCCCCCCCAAAACCTGTAAACTTACTGGTTTCACATAAAAAATAAAAGGGCATAAAAGCCTTGACTTGATCTAACTACTATAGATAAAATTCCATCTGATAACTAAAGGTGTTGGATCTTATTTTAAATGTGTGCAACCATTCTTCTGGATCACAACATAATTTCTATAAGTAGATAAAGCAACTTCAAAGCAATGAAATCCCTATCAAGAAGATCTCACCTCACTATGATTAAAATAAAATATCCTGTCTTTAATATTTTATTATATAATATATAATATTTTATTATGACTGCAATCCATCTTGGCCTCTCGAAATTGTCATGCCTTTTCTGAACATGAGACAAAGTTCTTCAGACAAAGTTCTGAACATGAGACAAATTTTTGTGCCACAGAAATAGTCCCTAAGTATTTAAAGTATTGGCACTGCACAAATCCAATTAAAACCCTTACTTTCTGCAGGATAGCAGCTGAACAGGATTTCCAGTGCTGAAATATAGAAAATATGGCTTCAATTCAAAACAGCGTTTATGCAAATATTTGAATTAATTCACATGAGTAGTCACAACGAAGCAGACATAGCCAACACTTGCAAATAAACTAAAATACTGGAGCCTGTACTAGTAGCTTAATAATGACTAATGTTACTTCTGCGGTCAAAACATGACATTGCCTAAAACTAAAAAAAAAAATCAAACAGCCTCGATACCCATGACTTTGCCTCAAGAATACAAAATTTCATGGCTCTCACAAGATTACTTTTGCAACCTGAACATTCAATTGTATCTACATAGTTTGCCTCTACTGCTTTATCTCTAACTTAATATTTCTGCAAGCCAGTGATTTCCAAACACACACTGATAACAAAAGCATCTCATTTTAACATTTGATCTTACTGCCCAGAGGATCTCTACTTGTCTGTCATGCTGCTTCCTCATCCAGCAACAATTCACCTCACCATACACAGAACAGCCTAATATGCACCTAAGTTTTTGTGAGAGAGGGCAAAGCATTTTTCACTACCTAGGAACAGCTAATTAAAACAGGCAAAGTATAGCAGCTGAATGGTGCCATACTGCAGTAGATGCTGAAGGCCATAGAGCATGCTTGTGCCTACTGCCACTTCTCTAAAGAGGTCTGATTATCTTTGGCCACTATTTCTCTCAGAGCATGTATGTGGAAGGAAACACCTCAGACTGTACAGTATTTACCTGTTTGTTACTACTGAACTACGTCTTCGACACAGGAGGTGTCCAACAATACCACAGGAGTGGCTGGCATGGTTTTAAGAGCAGCATTAATTGCTGGAGTAGAAGCAGGAAAAAAATGCATTAAATTATCAAGCAAAAAGTAAAGATTGTAAGAATATGACAGGTTGCAAACCCACAGAGCCCAGTCTGCTGTGAAGGACATGATCAGTATTAACCCTGTTCTACATCATTAAACATCTTAAGAGTCACAGTCTCGCAAAGAAATTTTTTTTTTTTAAAAACCTTTGCTAACTACATGAAAATGGCACATGTATCGTTATCTCACTACTGCTCCTTCTGACTTTAAGTATTGCCTGAAAAAGCTTTGACTTTGGCTCCAAGCCCTGGCAGAAAGTAGGCTTTTTCAGCTAACAAGGGCCTGGAGGTTTTACAAGACCATAGAGGTTTTCAAAATGTTCTTCCACTTTTGTAATAGTCAAACTACTCTATCACGTGCCAGACTGAAAGTGGCATTTCATGGATTCCTTTGAAAAGGTACTCATACTCTAAGACTGCTTTAGGACATGCAACCAGTTAATTGAGTACAAAGGCATAGTCTATGTGATCTTTACTGTATTTTCAATGTTCTGTAAAGGCCTTCCTGAGAAGGAGCTGGGATTTTTTCCCAAAGGCAAAAGACTCTGCTCTTAATAACTGAACCTTACCCCTGAGCTGTCACATTTTGCTAGCATGCATTTCTCCTCAGATTGTATTTCCATAGGTTTTGACGTGCCAAAAGGCTGCTACTATTACTAATGCAGTGACATATACAGGCAGGAAGGGAAAAAAACAATAATACCAGGAGCAAAATAATCACACCTGAGGAAATTAATCCAGCAGAGACACATGGACTGTAAACATGGACATGTCACGTGGACACTGTCATGCATGGCAGACTTAAAGAGTTGTTATTCAGTTCTCTAAAACTGGAGATACATGCAGAATGTTTAACACCGTAACAGGTATGTATGATCAGCCTTATCTCCTTTGTGCCTTCCTGGTACAGCAACTTTATCAAGAACCATTTAACACTGTTTTCCTTCCTACCCAGTCAAGCAAAACCAGTAGTAATCAAATAAGAAGTATCTGAGTATCCCTTCTGAAATGTCTCCACAGCTTAAAAGGGGCAGCTCCTACCATGGAAAATGCCTCATTCAGATTCAAAATTCAGTATTTCTCTATCTCATACACCAGATTGCAGCTCACACAGATATTACAAGAACAGGCAGCAAAATCAAGGTCAAGTCTTTTTTTTTTTTTTAAATCATGTTGCTGTGCTGTCCCACACAGGAAGCAAACAGGTAGAGTTTTCTAAAATATCCTGTAATTAAATTTAAAATCAAAATCTTTGGAGTTTTGAAGCACACTGTGTTAACATGCATATGCCTCAATAACACCAAAAATCTGCATGCTTTCACTCTGTACTTTGTTATGCATGTTTCATACCAAAGCCAGTAAAACAGTGTTTCAGCCTTTATATGTGATTTCTAAGTGAACTCAAGAAAGACCCCACCGTCTTTTGAACACCTACTTGATCACTAACGCTGAAGTCCAAAACACTTTAATTTACAGATGTATTTGAAAAGTGATACTTAACAAAGCAACACAAAGAGAAATGCAGAGACTTGTTTCACTTGCCAACAGCTCAAAGTCAACAGAAAAACAAAATTAAAATAAATACAGCAGTGCACCACACTACAGTGCATGCCAAACAGACCAGAGAAGAATGATCATACACGGTCTTGGTCTAAGTCACACACAGAAAGACTATTAAACAAGGGTGGAGAGTTTATCACTAAGCAAGGGTGTGATTCCCTGTATTTTTCACTGAATTTTACAGAGACATTTTAAGCTCAACAAAAGGGGCTGACTGCAGGACACCAAAGGACAGGGTCCAGCTTTCTGAAATACCCTCAAGGCAAGAGCATGCTAACCTGTCCAGATATTGAAAGGCGAATTGCAAGGGATTAACCATTGGCAGATACACTTAACAACCTGTAAAAGAGTGCACCTCTCTCAGGGGGTGCTATACCTCTGCATCCTCTGCTTCATGAAGGTAAAGGCCATATCTAAAATCTGAATGTCTAGAACTAGGTACAGTATGATGCCTGTACTGTGAAGAGTTGAACACACTTTGATTTTTTGCCTGAAATTCAAGCCCATTGTTTAATATGATACACTTCAATTCACTGAACTCAGCCTGTATCCAAAGACATCAGGAAAGCAGCAGCACTGCCATCCTGTAGCACCTTCCCGGTGAAACCACACCTGTCTAATGATGCTTGTAAGATTCCTTTACCACGGGGACCTCTGAGAATGTCATCCTTATTTTAAAATCCTTAACCCAGCCTTCACAATTGAGAACTGATAACGGACTACCTCTAACTCTGAAAACCATCCTCTGTGAGACCAGCAACAGTATGAAACTTCTTTTTGCAGAAAGTTCTACACTCTGCATGGCACCTTTTATTACAAATTTATCATGTTTTATATACAAAGTTATGCATATGAGCATATGCTATACCAATAAAGAGTACAGTCACCATTTTGGAACATGTGTGCTAAGAATCTCTTACTCCATACAGTGAAGAAACTTCCAAATTCTTAGCAGTTATTAATAATTTCATTACAACGTTATTCACAATTTCATTACATGCAGTGTATGAACATTACATCCATACAGTATTATGTTTGCACATTACTATAAATAAACCTTGAACTAGAAAAAATGCACCTGACTCAAAGTTAGTATTTTTGCAGTATTCTAACAATGTTCTTTTAGATATTGATTTGTAATGTAATTTGTTATCTCTAACTTCAATTTGATGAATTGGTTATTGCAGTTTTGTTTCTTGAAGACACTTAGGAATAAATCTAGATACTAGCAAATATACTCCCAAATAATGATACATTCTTTGTTCATCAGTGCTATGATATCCACCACTGTAACTGAACTAGATTAAGAACTAACATTTTACTTAATTTTCCAGCACATTATTATGCTAGGATTTGACACTAAAGAAGCATCTTCCCAGCTTCAGGCAACTGTGTTGGTTAATATCATGTAGCTTTGACAGGTCTGAAATTACTGTTATTGTGTAGAAAAAACATTGTCATATTTTCACTTCCATTACTGTCTATGTAACATTGCAACTACTTCTTTTTCTTTTCCTTAATACAATTATGTTTATACAATATACCCTTTATGGATCTAGCCGTGAAATTTCCTGAAACACTTAGAAACTTAGCAATACATACAAAAAAGCCAGAACTATTTCTTCCAACATACAGAATTACTCTATTACACTGCTTGGACACCTTTCATTAGGTTTCCTGGTTAAAAGTAGTAAAATGCAGAAGGAACAACTATTTGTGAAATTCTGCAGACATTCACTAACCAGGCTGCCCAGCTCTTTGTTCCACAGCCCTTATCAATTGTGCGAATCACAGGCACCTTAGGGATTATTCCATGTTTCATAGATAGTTTTTCTTTAACTTAGTATACGACTGACTTTCTAAATAGTATCCCATCACTGTCTAGAGCCACAAGCAGCCTGATTTATTAAGTATCACAGTCCAAAGGCAGCAGATATCCTTTTCACCCATATAGATAGGGACCACACTGGCCTCCCGTGGAAGACCTGTCTGTTCATGATCCATGATGTTACGGTTAACATACAAGAGAGTCCAGACCAGCAGGATTTGCTTCTCTTGGACTGGACTTCAGCAGTTTGCCCTCTCAGTAACAGTGGCTCACAGACCTAGAAATCTCTGAATCTGCCTTTTAGCTTTAGTACAGAATTAAGGAACTCCTTAGGTCCTACAGGTCAATTGCAGATGGATGATGAACAGCAGTGCAAGTGGACTTGTGTCAGCCTATGAAAAATACAGAGGTGTTCCCATTATACCATTGTAGTGGGCAAGAGGCTGCAAGACAACAAAGCAGGAAACACCTATCAGCAGCTAAAAAGGGTCAGTTTTAACCACCATCCATATATCCTTCATATATCAGTTATTTGCAAGTTGCTATGCAGTACGCACCTCTGCAGAGCCATTTGTAAAATTTCAGTTATGCTGGATTTACTTGTCTCAGTTTTTCTGTCTTTGAAGAAAAATGGAGAACTGCTAGCAGCCAGTAAAAGTGTATGTGCCCCTTCATGGCATTTATTTGAATAAACAGGAAATCCAAAAATCTATTTTAATTAGCCAGCGATACTGAGGGTGGATAGCAAGTCTTAAGGCTAGTGACATAAATTAAAATAGAATATTCAGCTTTTTGAAAACATGAAAAAGTAAATCACACCAAGGGTAACAAGTGTGTACATTTTCAGGTTTAAAGACAAACTGTTTAAATTCAAGCCATAATGAGAATGCCATTCCAACCACAGAATATCACCAAGTGTCATGCTGTAAAGCAGGGCCTGTCCTATTGTATACCTTCTAAATTTTACAGCCTTTGCGTGCCCTAAGGGACCAGCCATTAAAAGGTCACTTCAGAAGTAAATTACCTTCTCCCTTGTGGGAAGTTTCTACAAAGTAAAACCCTAATGCTGACACCTCCCCACAGCAGGGCATTTATTGTCTGCTCCAGAGAGGGCAAGCAGGGTTATGAATCTGATGGTAATAACAGAGGCACAAATCAGAAAACAGAAAAACAAGAGAATTGAACAGGAAAGGCTGGGAAAAATTCCTCTCTACCATGCACACTACACCTATAGCCATAAGCACATATAATGGCACCAAACAAGCCTACCTACCATGCCTTTGCTTCTCTAGATGTCTCCATAAAAGATGGTTCTGAAAGCAAAGGTTTGCTAGCAGAATGATTAAAATCCTAATTATCAAGAGCAAACCATCCTTGAAACAGATGAGCAGGCACAGTAGACAAATATTTTCAGGAAAGCAAATGTTTATTAAAAAAGTAAGCCTGGTAAGCCTGCTATTTGGGATAGATTTTCCTCACCAGAGTGAGATTTTAGGGATTCCCCCTTCTCCACAAAACTGGCATCATTGACAGAACTGCCTCTTCTAGCAAAAAAAAAGTAACTCTCTGATATAACTGCAAAACTTTCCTGGATTTACTGAACTCTCTAACACCTGAAAACAAAGATTTAGAGTGTGAAACACAAGCATGTAAATCCATTTCCTTTTCTCTCAAAAGAAGCATGAAATTCTAAAGAACATCAAAAGAGCAATATTGTTTTTAGATACCTCCCATATGCTCATTTGTCATAATGTTGACATTTAGTAATCGAGTAGACTTGAACAGGCAATACAATTCAACTAGAACATGCCTAAGTTTGAACATGGCAATCAACATCCTTCAGTTTGGACAATCTGCAAGCAGACAGGAGAAAGAAAGGGGAAAACACAAATTTGGTGCACAGTCCCACAGATTGGGAATACTCAACACAGTACTGAGTAAAGTATTAAGCAAAACCAAACAACCACTTACCTCAGATTTGGAAGACACATTTTCCTCCACGTCAGAATCACTGGGATCTACAATATCATCAAATGGTGGCAGAGTAGGCGTCTTCCTTTCCAGTGCATCATTTTCAATTTTGACTCTCCCCACCTTGAGCTGAGATTTATCCTTTGTCTGTTTTTTGTCAGCTGAGCAAGTAAGAATCAGTGGTGGGGCACTAGGAAAACTTTTAAAAACTGAATCTGAGCTGAGTTTTTTCCTTTTTCTTGCAGAAGGTTCATCAGTGTCCAGCATAGATGGCCTTTTTGTGAGAGTCTTCTTTTCTTGCGGTTGCCCACATGTTATGGTAAGGATGGGGGTGTTTTCAGATTTTGGCTCCTTGGATATGGGTTTGGGTTCCTTGAAGGCCATCTTAGGAGCCATTTTTTCATCTTTTAGTGGTTTGTTTTCTTTGGGTTTCTTAGAGGATTCTTTGGAAGATTTGTTATGTTCCCTGGAAGGTTCTTTGAAGGCACTTTTTTGTTCTTTTGAGTCTTTAGAAGTTTTTTCTTTGTGCTCCTTTGTTAACTTCTGGGTCTTTGAAAAACTGTTACTACTGCTGCTGCTATTAATGTTCAGAATCCTAGCTGGGTCCTGCAGAGAGAAGATGCAAAATTTTACTTTAAAAAAAAAAGAAAAAAAGAAAAAAAGGAATAACACTTAAATCCTCAAAAGGCAGACACAATATGGACATAGAATTCATATTAAAAACGTGAACTGCGAGTAATCAGAAATACAAATAACTGTATAAGAACAGATAAAAATCCCAAAATTTTGGTCAATATATCTGTTACAAACTGGTGGAACATAAGCAGTTATCATTTCTTGTCAATATCTTATTTGCAACAAAAGTAAGTTTTTATCTTAGGTATTATACATGTCTTTAAAAAAAAAACATTGTAAGATTAACATAAAGGCAGTTTAGGAAACGGTTATCATCACCATGAGCTATCAGAAAATAAAAATCTTAAAGATGAAGATATGGACCATAGGATGTCAACAGAACTACTACAGAATCAGAGGAAAACATGATGACATTTCAGGCAAAGTTTGACTTCTCTACTATGATATTCTCTCTAGCTTTTGCCAGATCCCTTTCCTTATAAACAGCAACAACTCTGGGTCCAGATGGGTTACAGAAGATTTGACTGGACAGACAGCAGTCAGTGCCTTTTTATGGAAAACCTCCTAAACCTAAAAGAGATTCCTTCTTATCTATATTGATGGAGTCTCTGCTGAGCCTTTAATGACTATTTTTTTTTTTTTAAGTTCCGCTGTTTTAAGTGAGAAGTGTTTTTCAGAAAGTGGTGACCCAGAGGTACTGGAAGAGAGGTAAAACCAGAAACAGCAGAGCAGTATCATTCCTCACTCAGCTGAGTCTGGAAAGTTGAAGTGGCGAGGAAAGTGGTCATCTGCAGCTAGAACTGGCAATAAAGGAACCATATAGGTCATATGGGATACTTTCTTCACCAGGAATTAACATCTGGGAATTTTCAAAAGACAAGAACAGTTCCAGCACTGCCCACTTTCACTGAAACTGCCAGCAGTGAGCTCTCAGTATCTCAAAAACACCCAATAGGCTACCTGCACTGTTATAAACACTAAACACATGTCACTCTATACAGACAAGGTCCATTTTTGTACTGTGTCAAATCTGCAAAGGGACATTTCAATTTACAAGAACCTGTGGTCAAGAAGCTTACATTGCTTACTTTCTTCCAAGCTGATTAGAAGCATGTCTATCTGTATGTTGCCCAGGAAGCGAGAAACTTTTAGAAAGAAACAGTCCAACATATACTATATACACCCATTGATTTCCATTTCCTTCCTTTCCTAGAACGGATGTGTACGTAAATGTGGTGTATCTGGCTGTCTAAAACTGCACAGATCTACAGAACTGTAGAGAGCAAAACATATTTAGCTTGTCTTCCACCTTACTTAATCACCCTTTTACCCACAACATAGACAAAACTGCAGAAGTGCAGTGTTAAGTAAAGGACTGAAGCAGGACATGGCCAGCCTCATCCTCCACAGGTGGTGACTAATTTTAAAATAATGCAGTACAACTGCTTTGACAAAAAACTATCCAAGAAAGCAAAGCAGGATTAACATGTTAATGGAAGTCATGTCAATTAGAGGAGAAATCAAGACTGAGACTACATCAACTGATGTGCTTCCTGTTGGCAGATAACTACTTATAACTTGTCCAGTCAGGATGTCTTAAGTCAGTGCTTAATACTCTAGGACCTAAAAGGTCTACACCAAACATGTCCAGAAACTGGAGTATCTTCCTTCTCCTCTGTAGCAATAGGTTGAAATAATTAAGTAAAAATAATTACTTAGAAATGCTCTTCCCCACTCATGATCTTATTCAGTGAAACACTGAATTTCCACACAGTGCTGCACAAATGATTCAATTGCATATTTTTGTAAGATGCTTCTTGCATCTGTACTGCAAATGTATTCTTGTGTCAGATTTGGTAAATTAGCTATATATCTATATAACAAATACATCAACATTAACATTAGGCAGAAGCATCAACAGTGAATGATACCATAACGATATCTGAATGTCTAAACATAAGGCACTTCCTCTTTTTCCAGGACAGCAATTAAAAAACGAAAATAAAAAAAAAAACCACTTAGCACTCCTCGAGATGCTCTGAGTCATAATACCTTTACTGATGTTTTTCTTTAAGATACAAAAAATTTTTAAAAATTTAAAATTGACTATTTCCTTTGATGCAAGACCAGCACCAGAAGTTGATTTATGAACTAATTAGTAACACTTCTAGTGTCGCATCATGTTCTATCATGCCAGAGCTGTTGCCCTGGGGAGGAATAAAACATGTGCCATTACTAAACTAGATAAAGAAATTATCTTTCTTACTGGTCTCCTTTTCACACATTATTTCACATTGCTTCAAAAGGAGAGTCTCATTTTAGAGGTTTTCCTACAGACAAGATTTGTGAAAATGGTTCTGGGGAGAAGCAGGAATAAAACCAAAAGAATCTTCAGATCTGTCTTTTTTCAATTTTAAAACTGAACTTTTTTCCCCATTTCCTACAACATGGAAGCTGGTATTTTCATAGAAATTGTAGTACAAATATGTGACATATTTATGAGACTTATTTATACACCCCTTCATACGCTGTCTTATAATTTCTCTTTCTTAAAGGCAGCCAACACATTGCTTCTATAGCTGCATTCATTCTCTAAGTAAAAAAAAGTATCTTTTCTTATTTCCTTAATTTCTGCAGTGACCCAAAGAGAAGCCAACGTTGACATAGAGGAGACAGCAAGAGGAACATAAAATCTATAAGACAGAAAAAAGTCGAATTATATTCACCAATAAGTTATATCAAACCTAATGATGAACATGGGATGCTTGGGGGGATGAAAAGTGGCTGAGTATTCATATCATGTATAGCACAGATCTTAATGAAAATCAGAATGGACTTTCAAACCATTTTCTAATTTATCGAAATCTGACAGTGTGTTGAAATGTTTCTTTCCACCTTATAAAAAAATAAGAAATAAGAGTAAATTAAGTAAAATAAAACACTCTTTTCTCAAGTTCATATGAAAAACTGGGATTGTAGGGTTTTGACAGGTTTGCACACCATAGCTTACATTTCTGTATTTATCAAATACTGAAATAACCCAAGTGAATTCAATATGTTGCATAACAAATAGTATCTAAAAGAATAATACAGGAACATATCCATGTCAAAATACCTGCAGATGTCGTCTTAAGCCAAGTAACACCATGTACATACAGTACCTCAAGATACATACGAGTGCTGTATGAAAGGGGCTAACATATGTTAAAAATATTTATTTTAGAAAGCACAATAAAAATCTAGAATTTTATCAGCAAAGAAAACTTGTTCTTCTGTGTCTGTTGTACTCAACTCCTGCTCAGATTTTAGCCAACACAGCTTATGCCTGAGATGCATTCTGGGAGCACACAGAGCATAGTGTAGGCAGGACAGGTGGCCAGAAAAGGCTAACGGGCCATTTTGCTGCCATGATCACCTGGAAATTGCTATCTCCTGCAGCCATCACCTTGGCAGTTTCAGCAGAATCTTCTAATTTACAGGAATTACATAAATCATACCTCCAATCTGGAAGGCATAAAACATCTTATCAAAAAAGCCCAACTTTTGAAGTTGATTTACTACCAGCTGGACTGCTCAGGCTTTCCCACTGTGAGACAGAGTACGCCCACATTGTGACACAGGAGGATGGATAAGCATCCTCACACTCAGCTAGGTAACTTTATTTTTTTATGGATCCCAAGTGCATGGATTAAGAGTTTTAAATTATAAACTATGAAACACTGTGAATTGAGAATAGAATAAGTGAATTCACTTCATAGGCTGGGCAAAGGGGAACAACCCTGTTTGTTGTGTTCGTATTTGTATTTCCAAATGAGCTCATGAAATTAAGATTAAATCACAGAGCGCATTGTCCTGGAAATTTAAGAGACACAATGGACTGTGACAGCTGCTCAACAGGTAACACATTTGCAGATTAAAACACTTCTGTAACTAGAGAGCAAAAAATGGTGTTGAACAGTGTATGTTGCAGGATTGGGTTCTGACTTCACACCAAAAAACGTAATTCCCAATCGAGTTTAATGTGAATTTGAATAAGCAGTAACTTCTGGAAACCACTGCAAACCTCAATTGCTGACAGACATTAGGAGCCTAATTAGGAAATAAAGCACTTCGGAGGGGTGGGGGAAGCAGAGGGGCAGGGGCAGTTCATTAAATTTTATGAAGTCATTAAATTGAGCACATTGGCATGGCCTCGTCGCTGTACTGTACTCTGAGTTTAGACTACAAATTTAGTACTAGTGATCATAAAAATGTGCATTATTTTAATTTCTAATTAAAAAATATTATGCCTATTGAAATAACGTGTCCATATTACACCAATGGACTAGAATTAATCTCAAATGTGCCTATTGCTCTCAAGAGGAGAAGAGGTGGAAGATAACTAAAAGTAATTCCTTCATCAAGCAAATTCAGATTTTTGTTGAATACAAGCTTGTTTATTATTGAATAAAAACATTAACTAATTTGGGGAGGGCAAAAAAAACCAAGAAAGGAAACCACAACATTTTGAGAACCTCCAAAAATACTGGGGGGTAGAAGATTAATTTACCTGCTTCCCACTAAAATTTACAAAATTTTACACACTTCAATTGAGCCCAAAACTGTTACAATCAATGACATCACAAGAATCAGAAGCAGACAGAGAATTAAAAAGCTCATTGGTTGAACTGCAAATTCCAAGTGGGGGAGCATAAAACAATTTATGTGTTTTCTGGTCATACACAGGCATAAGAGCTTTTGTTTTATTTGTTTACAAAATAAGCCTCATTTCACTACAACTGACACTACAGTTCATTGCAAAAGATGTAATCAACCCCCCAAAAAACATAACCAAGCTGCTTCTCTGTTCTGTGCCTGCAGTATTTACATAATACAAAGAGGCATAGTAGTATCACTGATCTAAAGCAACACAAGTGTCTGTAGCCAGATTGTAATATTCTGAAAAAATCTATAAAGTAAAAGTTTTCATACATTTCTGCCTGACATCTGTATTTCCAAGATTAAAGCTTTGTTTTAGAATCAAAATACTGGGGCTCACTAGTACTATCTCCACTAAATTAAACAAAAAAATCACTTTGGAAATACAAACATCTCTAATACATGCTTCAGAGGAGAATGTGAAAGACAGCAAACTGACAGTCCTCTCTTACTTCACACTGAACTGTATTTTTCGTAAGTGAATGCTAAACCAAGAATACCACTGGCTTTTACTGTTGTGACCTAGATTTTTATCTAACCATAAAGTTTATGTGGTACTTGCAGTGGCAAACAGATAAGCATAAGGTTCTGTTTTTTCCATACTCAAAGTTTAAAACTGACCTCAAAGTTAACTGTGGTATTCACAGACAAAACAAACTCAAACTAGGCCAAGCACATCAAAGGGCTATTGCTGCAGCAGAAAAATCCCAAAGTCCCCCATTACAGACATCTGGAGTACACTTCTGGTACAAGCAACTTACGCTCAAGAGCTATCAAGACTTTCCTGCAACTCTTATTCTAGAGGCATATTTAAATGAAATTGGGATACTGAAGTTGTTCCATCACTGGGGTTACTCCAAGTGACAAAACCAAAAACCTATTTGTTCATTGGCTGGAACTTTCGTACATTCCAACCAGAACAAAAACACTAAAGACCAAAATCCAAGGCTTTTCAGATCTGAGAATTTATAATAAAACCTTACTGTTACACTAAACCCAAGGTTATCTTGTGTTTCCATTTCTCAAGGACAGCTTATGATTCTGAGCAATGCAGATATTCACAACTCTTTCTTTATGACATAAAAGAACAACTGCTCATTAGTGTGTGTTCCAAGTTGGACAGGATGAAGCAAGGACTGCTTGGGAGGAGAGAAAAAATCAAATATCCACGTCAGCTGACAAGAAACAGTGTATTGATAAAAAACTTCTCCCCACTATTAAAAATTCCAGGGATGCAATCCTGAGATGTGATGCATGTCTAACCTCCTCAGGTTAGATTCACCTAACTGCATGCTATGGGCCAAACTTTCTGCAGATGTTTGAGTTGCTTCAGCAAAAAATGAAGGATTTCAAGCAGTAATTTATATGGATGAGTGCAGCAAATATGTGCTCCATCCTGCTTCACCCCAGCCACACTCAACACTTGCCAATTTTCCACACCAGGCAGAAGTTCACTGTCTAAATACAGTTTGGAAAATGACATCCCAAGTTAACACTTGCTTACAATAAACCAAGAGATTCAAGACTTACCATGGTGTACGGTTACAAGGCAGAGCAGTAGTACAGGACTCAGTATTATGTCTGCACCTCTTTGAAGTCCTTCTAGAGGTGTTTGGGTTGCTTATTCAGGCAAAGTCTCAGCATGCCTGGTTTGGCATGCAAAGCAAGACATGGGCAAATAAACACTACAGCCAACTCTTTAGAAGTGATTGGAAAATGAACTCCAGAGAGCTACCTACCAACATCACAAGAACCCCTATTAGAGATGGTAAAGTATCAGAGTAACTCATGTTTGGTATCCAGTCAGATGGAGACACATCCTAGTCCAACCAGCAGCATCTTTCTACAGCACCTGGTCTAGCCAGGTGCTTTCCTTTGAGGCATTAAGCACTCATTTCAGCATGCCAAAGTAAGCACCTTCAATTTAATCCTCAGATTATACCTCAGCTTCTCATTAGGAAAATAACCACACTTCCATATATTCTTTAAATGTTGCAAGACCACCTGCATTAGAGATTGTGAGGCACTGATGTACAATGCACACCAGGCAGAGACATGTCAAAGCACATTTTTTGCCTGTCCTTCCTTATTATGTGTACCTACTATCTTTTCTTAGGCATACCCTTAATTCATTACCTGATATTTCTTGCAAGATGTGAGATCTGGCACAGATAGTGAATACGAAATTTATGAATAAAAATGGGTATTGCCCCTTGCAGTACATGCACTGCAAGATTAAGTAATATACTTCAAAATGGACAAGATACTAGAAAAGAAAATAAAAATCGAAACAATTTAACAGAACAGAGAAAAGGCTTGTGTTGCATTTCTTGTGTGAATAAACAATAACGTTCTTTATTTTGCCATACTGTTAGTTCATGTTGTCAACCTCAAGAAGCTATCTGCTGTTTCAGAAAGATCCATCTGTATTACTTAAGAGGTCCCTTGGACTACACCTCTTTACCACACTCTAAGTTGGGGATTCAATTTGATGTTCTAGAGAACAATGACACTTCGCTGTCTTTGAAACATCTAGAAAAGAATTAATCTCTGGAATTTAAACAAAACAAAAAGTTCTAAAGTACACAACTTCAAGTTTCACTCTACACAATTATCCTTAAAAATGTGTAATAAATTAAATTATTATAGTATTATCTCATATTCTTTACATTTCCACAGATCACATTTCCATCACTGTAATCCTGTAATACTACAAGAGATAATTATAATTCCTTCTGGAAAAGGAGGAAAACAATTGTATAAGTATGAAAATCAGAGAACCTTCACTGGTAGCTGTTCTCACAGCCGTCCTTGTACTGCAGTATTTTCATGTGGCAAACTGTATGTACACAGCAAAGAAATGTCAAGACCTGCTATCATTGGTCTACATTAAAAGACCGCAAAAAACACCTAGTTTTTTTAAAAATTAATTTAATTCCCAGGAAAAACACCACTGGCTCAACTATTTTCTAGTAAAAAAAGTCTCACCTTTGGCCCATGAGATGATTTCTTCTTCATTTCAGAAAAAGAGAGAGAGTTACTGGGAAGGCTGGGGAGATGAAGGCTCTGCCCTGAAGAAAATGATGTGCCATCTGACATTACCATCATCTGTCATAAGAGGGAAAGCATGTCAGTCAAACATTACCAACAAGAACAGTCTCACCTGCCTAAGAACTACCAAATCACATTGGGAGGACAATAAGAGTCCAAATAATATCCATGTTTCTTCTCAAGAGGGGATACTTTAATGAAACCACACTGGTAATTAATTTTTCCCAAGCGGAGTCTGTTTTGCCTGTGACATTAACTAATAAGCAATCTCCCTGCCTCTGTCCTGACCCATGGCCCTTCCCACCCTGTCCTCTCTCGCTGTCCTATCGAGTCGGCAGAGTGAGTGACCAAGCATCTTAGCCAAGGTTAACCCACCACAAAGACACACTGTAAAAACGGATGGAGGTTTTAAAGTAAAAGCAGTATCTCTCTAATTTCAGCTTCCAATTTCAGGCTTCTGTGTTATCTAGAGTACAGTAAACTGTGTGGCTGGTAAGCAGGCAGCCAGTTTGCTATTAATGAGGGTCTAGCTCCCTTCCTTGATTTTAAAGACTGAAGTACAAACAGATAATTTCCAGAAACCACATGTAAATCAGCCATCACATAGCAGTTACCTGACATGTAAAGATTATTCCTTCCATCTGTAGAAAACCCAGCTAAGATCTTGTCTTCAGCTTCAGTGCTGCTGTGCCTGGATTTTATGATTACTACCACAGCCATTCATTTATTTATTGTTTCAAAGTTCTAAATGTCAGAGACAGATTACCTGCTCTCTGACAAGCCCTGCAAAGCTGAAGAGAAGATGCAAAGCTCTGCACCTGCAAGGAAACATCTCTCTCCACAGGCTCCCATGCACGAAGTGACACCAGTTTTGTGGATGTCCTATGTGGTTACCCTTACCTCTTCAGATGACCAAAACATCCTCTGACTCAGGGGATAGGAATGAGCTGACCCATCACATGTCTCACACGCATTACATTAAAAAAAACTGGGAAATCAAGATGTCTGTATGTATACTCCGCATACTACCTCTCCAAGTCAGGATGATATTTTATGCTTATAGCTTCCTGAAGACAGGATTTCAATTAAAAAAAAAATTAGAAATATTTAAACACCACTCCAAATGCATCTTGTTGCAGACCACTTTGCTCAAAAGACATATGGTAGCCTGGGGAATACTAAGAGACAGGTCTACGTAATAAAAATTATTTTTTATCAGCCTGTTTTCAACACTGTAGCTAGATTCCAAAGGCAGAGGAAGAAGGCAATTAAGCTGCTTTAAACCAAAGCCTGCCAAAAGCCAAAACTCTGAAAAATCATCTGTCCAAAAGCAACAACATTCTTCTTGCAATCATGGTAATGTTGATTGCAATTAGCTATTGTGAATCACAGTAAGTGATCCTGTAGCCAGACAAATACTTTTTCATCTCAATTTGCCAAGGCCTTTGGTTGCATTCAACTCAGCTGAATACAAGAGAAGGCATAAGCTAACAAAGAACAATTAGCCACAAGGAAAATCTATAGCCACATGTGCATACCAAAAACCTGCACAACAGGTAGAGAAAAAGCATGTCTCTATCATTATTTTCTCTCACAGAGAATGTCAAATGTTAAATAGTATTGTTCTTTAATTCAAACTCTGCAGTATTTTTTTAAAGCCACAAATTTAATAGAGGATACCATTTGCATAAAATTAAACAGTCATTCAGAAAAAGCAATGTTACCCATTAATTACAGATTTTAGTAGATATTTTATTGCCCAAAGTAGTTTTGTTCATATATTCATATGACAAAAAGATTAATATCCATGTGGAAGAAAAATTTAGTCAGAAGGATCAGGGTTTGCCCTACCCTGAAATTAAAACCAAAGAAACAAAAACTTTGCCAAAAGTTCTTTCTCCTAGGGTTGGAAGCTGCCATCTTCTCCCTGAAGCATAGAAATCCAACTCACTGGAATAAACTCACTGAGGTTTAATCACTGCATAAATTTTCTTTTTAAAATTCAGAAACGTTCCAGTTTAGAAATATTAATATATTCATGATTATACCCAAGCATTCTTAGAAAGCCGACATTTTTTAAAAAGTGTATGGGCCTCTAAGACATCTTGGATTCTGGCAAGTATTCGGACCATTAACAGTTTCAATATTACAGAGTGTTTCAAAACAGGTGCCAATCTACAGAAAGATTTAGAGGGATGGGATGGGATGGGAT
>VZRM01008896.1:621114-635552 GCA_013397955.1 Grantiella picta | reverse complement strand
CCCGCTGTGGGGCAGGAGGGACCCGCTGTGGGGCAGGAGGGACCCGCTGTGGGGCGGGAGGGACCCGCTGTGGGGCAGGAGGGCTTGGCTCGGGTGCTGGGGTCAGCCTGGGGCTCCTCGTGGCCAGGAGGACATGGAGGGGCTGGAACGTGTCTGGAGATGGGGAAAGGACTGGAGAATTCCTGAGGGAGCTGGGAGAGCGCTCAGCCTGGAGAAAAGGAGGTTCTGGGTGGACCTTGTGGCTCTGCACAGACCGGATGAGAGGGGACAGCCTCAAGCTGTGCCACAGGGTGGTCAGGTTGGACATCAGCAAGAATTTCTTCACAGAAAGGACTGTCAAGCACTGTGTCACCTCCCTGAGCAGCACATTCCAGTGACTGACCNGTGGTGAAGTCCCCATCCCTGGAGGTATTTAAAAGCCCTGGGGATGTGGCACTTGGGGACATGTGGCAGTGATGGCTTTGGGGGAATGGTTGGACTCGATGATCTCAGAGGTCTTTTCCAATCACAATGATTGCACAATTCCTTCTCTGTGTGAAATCAAGCCCCCATCAGGGCAGGATCCCAAAACGCCTCTGCCGTCTCCGCAGCCCTACATCAGATGATTTATTTTATTTTAATTTCCCCCTCTCTGGAGGCCCCCGCAGGTCTGATCGTGCCCCGAATGTTCCTGTCTCCACCTGCCANACACCCCCCCTCTCCACGGACACCCTGCCAGCGAGGAAATGTCGATAAAGTGGAAGCCAAAGAAATCCTCCAATTACCGGCAGCGCGGAGGGACTCGATAAGTGCCATTGATCAGGCGCTTGTCAGCGCGATCGCTCATCGCTGCGCTGTCAATACGCGCAGCCGGGGAGGGGGAACGCTGCTGTCCCCGCTGTNCCTGCCGCTGGCTTTTCCCAGCCCCTCGGAGCTCTCCCAGCTCCATCCCTGCGAGCGCCAGCGCGGCGGGACGCTCAGCCGGAGGGTCGGGGGGGTTTATTCTTCCCCCAGAGCCACCGGCCGCTTCCTCCGGCGGCGTTCCTGCTTCCCAAAGTCATCTTCCGAAAGCCACACAAGCCTGAGAAAAAATTCCGAGGGGCCGCTGCCAAGTACTTCGGGCTGAGAATTTGGGTTTTGTTGAGGGAAGGCATGGTTTGTCCGCATGAAAAGCCGGTTTTTGGGGGGAGGGCCGGGCGGAACGTCCCCCCGCCGTGTCGGAGCCCCAAGCGTGACAACCTGCATCCGCTCCGCTGCCACCCGCGGGAGGAGCCGCCGCCGGAGCCTCTCCTGCACAAAGGAGCCGGCGGGCAGGGCTGGGCTGCTGCCAGCGGGACAAGCGCGAAAGGGGAGAATGAATCCCCCAAACCCCGATCCGGCCCCGTGTGCTGCCGCCGGGGTGGGATTTGAGGGGCTGGGGGTGGTGGGAGCATCCCAGCGCCCTGATCCATGGAAGGGACCCTGTGAGTGGGATTTAACCTACCGTGGGCTTTCCCGGGGTCCTGGCTGCCTCTGGCTGCCTCCTGCGGTGGCTGAACTCACGCTGTGGTGTTTATTTGGAGAAGGGAGGCTTGCAGGAAGGGTGGGCTGCGTCCGCGGGAGTTCAGAGCTCATTTTGGATGAGTGGGATGGATGGGAGCACGGTGGGGTTTGGTTCTGCCGCAGTTCCATGCTGGTGTCACCCCTCCAGGTGGCTCCAGGTCACTCGTGTCCCCCAGGGCTGTGCTTGTGTCTCTCAGGGTGTTTGCATCCCTCACTGTCCCCCAGTCGCTGGTGAAGGTGTCCCCAGCCCCTCCAGACCCCATCGGTGGTTTAGGGAACCACCAGGGACAATCACCCCAACCCTCCCCAACCCCTGAGGGGTGACAGCAGTGGGGACACTGCCTGTGCTGAGCTCGGAGCTCACAGAATCACAAAATATCCCAAGCTAGGATGGATCCAACCCATCCTAGGTGACGAGTGCAGCCCCGAGGGGAGCAGAGGTGACCTCAGAGTCTCCAGGGCAGGGAGGGGATGAGGCTGTGAGCCCACTGCGGCCCCAGCAGGTCACCCTCATTAGCCTGAGTGTGCCATGCTGGTTAATTACCCCCAGAGCCATCAGAAGGGACATGTGCAGGGTTGGCATCACTCAGCCGCCGTGCTCTCACCCCGTTTGATCCCCGTCTCGTTACAAGGCAGATAATGAGGGACAGCCTTGTTCGGTTCTGATCTTGGTGTGAATATTAAAAATTCATATTTCCCTGCTTTGAGGAGTATCAGGAAGCGTGTGAGGATGTCCTGCATGCACGGGGCTGAGCAGGGATCACACCCAGGCCTCTGTCATCTTGCAGGCTCATAAAACTTGAATTACTGAACAGGAACTGCGAAGGGGAGATTCCTTCCAGCATTAATCACTGGTGGTGCAAGACCTTTTCAAAACATTCTTTTTCTAGGCAAAATAAGTTTCTGCTTTAAAGAAAGGCTTAAAGGTTTGGTGACCACCCCACTCCAGCTGTGCCCAGCTGTGTGAGCCTCCTGTCAGCATCACAGCCCAACGAGCTGCTGGAAGTGTCAACACACACCTTGTTCCTGGGGGTTTCTGGTTTCAGGACACCGAGGGCTGATGATTTCCACCCTCAGCTGTGTGTGTGTGTGATGTACCCAGCTCTGACCCAAAACCAGCCCCCAAACCCCCACTTCTGCGGGCTGAGCTTGGAGCTGAGGTGCTGGGTGAAGAGGAGGGGTGAGCAGTGCCCTTTGGAAAGAAATCTGGCTGTGAAAGCCCCCCCGGCTCAGCTGGGGAGCTCTTGGGGTCAAATCCTGCTCTTTGCATGCAGCTGAACATAAATTAAAGCATGATTTGTGTGGAGGACGGGGTGGGAACTCCTCTGATTTTGTTAGGAATCCCCAGAGATTTGATGATTTTTGAGTCATGCAGTCTTGGCAGAGGGAGAGTTTCAGTCCTTGCTGGAAGCCAGCATGTCCTGAAGGCAAGAAAACTGTCCCAGGACCCAGGAGAACCACAGCCCATGTGACTGCGTTTGAACACAGTCCCAGTTCGAACTGGAAATGCTCTGGAGGTGGTTCAGCTTCTTCTCACCTGCAGCAAAACCTCAGCAGCAGAGGTTATGAAACCATTTGGAGATGGAACCACATCCCAAACCATCTCCCAAACCACATCCCAAACCACCTCTCAAACCATCTCCCAAACCATCTCCCAAACCATCTCCCAAACCATCTCCCAAACCACCTCCCAAACCACCTCCAAGCCATAAAAGTCCCCAAGCCGCGCCAGCAGCTGGTGAAGGATGGTGGCTCCCCATGGTTTGAAGATCCCAGCGGATCAGACGGATGCAGCTGGGAGCAGCAGGAGGTGGAAGGTGCTGGGGCAGGGCTGGGTGTCCGCCCGGGGCCAGGCAGGTTTGTCCTGTGCCAGCAGGGTCACCTCATCCCACCGTGACCACAACGAGGCACCACGTGTGCTGTCAGCTCCCCCAGTCACCGTGCAGGACGCGGAGGAACAACTTTAAAGAGCGAGGAAAACTGTTGCCACTTCAAAACTCGGCTCGGAATTGATGCCAGGCCTCCAACAGACTGATGCTCCTTTCTTCTCCCGTTAATGAATTCCTGTGCCTCCAGTGAGTTTCCATCTTTTATTTGCGCGGCAATCAAAGGCTGCGAGCAGCGAGGCTCGCGTTAGGAACAGACCCATCCAACCTTTTTTTAATCTTCCCCTATCAGTCCCTCGCCTTCCCCTCGCTCTGCCACGCTGCAGCTGAAGCGCAGATGCCAAGAGATGACTTTTCTGAGGGAGAGAAGGGGTTTTGCTCCCAGCAGGTCTCCTTCGCTGCAGAGGGGAGGAAGAATCCGGACGAGCTTTGCTCAGAGACACAAACGGGCAATTACTGGGTCACCTGAGAAGTGCCTGGTGATTTATGGCGTTATTAAAAGGTGGCAGTAAAAGTAGAGAAGATTTGTAGCATCTGCGTGGAAACCCTGTCCCTGACCCTCACACCCCAGATGCCAACAGATTAAATATCCGAGGAGGCCTTGAAGCCTGGGGATGGCTTTGAGGGAGAGCCCTGCACATCTGGTAATGCTTGGCCTGATACTTAAGCCTCTGGACTGTGTGTAATGAAATGTAATTCCCTCCTTGCCCTGCTGTGGATGGGAGAGGCTTTTCCTGCAGGAAGGGCGCTGGTGGAAGAGGAAGGTGCAGCCAAAGTGGATGGGAAGGTGAAGATGTGCTTTGCTGGGGGCTGTGGGGAACAGGAGGGAAAGAAAATCATCTCCAGTGGGGGAAGAGCAAGGCTGGGATCTTCCTGCTGGTTGAAGCTCAGCCTGATCCCAAAGAGCAGCTCGGGAAGAGCTTCAGGGCTCGTGGGTCTGTCCCCATGTCCAGCTGGCAGTGCCAGCTCTGGCTGCCCTTGGGCACACTCTTGGATCTCGTCCCCTTGCCCTTGGAGGTCTGGAGAGCCCAGGGTGATGCTGTTGGCTCAGGGGGTGGAGCCGCCTTTGCTGGAGCAGTGCAACATTCCCGTTTCTCCCTCCCTATCCCGGTATTTGCAACTCTGGATGTTCTGCTCTTCAGAGGGAACGAATCCTCCCTGGAACTGGAAGGTGGGGAGAGTGGGCTGATGGGAGAAGGTGGTGTGAGATCCCACAGCTCGACTGGGATGGCCTGGATGTGTTATCCATGGGTTATCCCATGTGCTATCCCGTGTTATCCCATGTGTTATCCATGGGTTATCCCATGTGTTATCCCATGTGCTATCCCATGTTATCCCATGTATTATCCATGTGTTATCCCATGTGTTATCCCATGTTATCCCATGTGTTATCCATGGGTTATCCCATGTGCTATCCCATGTGTTATCCCATGTGTTATCCATGGGTTATGCCGTGTTATCCCAGGTGTTATCCCATAGGTTNTCCCATGTGTTATCCATGGGTTATGCTGTGTTATCCCAGGTGTTATCCCATAGACCACAGCTTGTTATCCCATGTGTTATCCATGGGTTATCCCATGTGCTATCCCATGTGTTATCCCATGTTATCCCATGTATTATCCATGTGTTATCCATCAGTTATTCCGTGTTATCCATGTACTATCCCATGTGTTATCCATGTGTTATCCATCGGTTATTCCGTGTTATCCCATGTGTTATCCCGTGTGTTATCCCATGTGTTATCCCATGTTTTATCCCATGTTATCCCATGCATTATCCATGTGTTATCCATGGGTTATCCCACGTTATCCCACGTGTCAGTGCCCAGCAGAGCCTGTGTGGTGTCACGCTGAAAAGTACAGAATTTGAGGGAAAACCTCTTTTTGGAGCCTCTGGTCCTCCGCAGCTTCCCTTCCCGGCAGGATCCACTGGAATCCTCCTGGCTTGGGCACAGCGATGCCTCTTTGCAGCCGCGGCGCTCCGACTCGGAATTACATCTCACTCTGCCTTGTTTTGGGCAAACAGGGATTTTGAGGGAGAAACCTGCTGGTGGAAGCAGCTCTGAGGGCCAGGCTGACTTGCTGGAAGCCGAACCCACAGCCTCTGCTCAGAGCCGAGCTGGGAATGAGCAGGGAATGAAGGATGCACATGTTTTCAGGGAAGAGGGGAGAGCTGGCAGGGGTAGGGATAAAAGCAACATATGTCTGATTGAGTAAGTGGAGAAATGCAGGCCAGATGGCTGCAGAGACTCAGAGCTGGGGAATAATTTCCAAAGTCTTTGCTCTCCGGAGCAAGATTAGGGCACTTGCAATCTCTTCCTCTCGGCTCAATTTGCCTCCCGTGTTGGCTTTGGGCAGAGCTCTTAATGCTGTTTGTGACCTGCAGGGATTTGGGGAGTTGTTAGCCGGGGGGAAATGCTGAGCAGAGGGTGGTTTGGAAGGATGGAGGGTTTGGAATGGAAGGATGGAGGGTTTGGAATGGAAGGATGGAGGATTTGGAATGTAACGATGGAGGGTTTGGAATGGAAGGATGGAGGATTTGGAATGTTCCCACCCCGTGTTGTCACAGGGTCTGAGCAGGAACTCAGGTGGGTCCTGGGGGAGGCTGGCCATGGATTTATGGATTTATGGAATTTATGGGATCCCAGACTGGTTGGGTTGGAATGGATCTCAAAGCCCATCCAGTGCCATCCCCAGGAACACTGTCCACCATCCCAGGTTGCTCCAAGCCCTGTCCAGCCTGGTCTTGGACACTGCCAGGGATCCAGGGATCCACAGCTTCTCAGGAATTCCATCCCAGCCTCTCCCCACCCTCAGAGGGAACAATTCCTTCCCAATATCGCATCTCTCCCTGCCTTCAGCCAGTTTGAAGCCATTCCCTGTGTCCTGTCCCTCCATCCCTTGTCCCAAATCCCTCTCCAGCTCTCCTGCAGCTCCTTTAGGCACTGGCAGGAGCTCTGAGCTCTCCCTGGATCCTTCCTTTCTCCAGGCTGAAAAAGGACATTTGTGGCTTATGGGAAATTAAAAATCATAACTTTCAGGTGATCTTTATGTAAAAAAAACCCAACCAAAAGCACCTGGTGTCCTTTGAGGGGGAAAGGCATGGTAGGAGCAGAAATTGCAGTTCCATCAAGCTGGAAATCCTAAATAATAAAAAAAATCCAGGCTGCAGCTTTGGAAGTTGCTTTCTTTTCTCGTACAACGAGAGGGAGAAAAAATAAACTTGTGTGTAAACCCTGTCGCAAGGAAATGAATTGCAAATAAGAAAAACAAATTCGAGTTAATTCCTCTTTTCCAAGCACGGCTCCATTCAGTGTTTTGGGAGTCAAGGGATTTAGGGATCTGGAGATAGCGTCAGTGTTTTTGGGTAACGAGTACAAACTGTAGCAGCTTTTAAGGCTTCAGAAGCTGTTTCTGATTAGGATCTTTTCTTTTGACAACTTTTTTTTCTTTTCAGGAAAAAAAAACCAGTGGGGTGGGGGGAGGAAAGGGCTTTTTGTAACACAGTTGGGTTAGAGATGAGGGAAAATCTGTTTGAAATATGCAGGGACCTGAAAGCAAATCTTGAGTGAATAATAAGTTTAACTGACCTTAAAATATCCCATTGCCATGAGGGATTTGAGAGTAATACTTCAAATGGATTTTTGATGAGGCTCTGCAGGCTGCGGGGAATTGAATATTTTTACCCAACACGTTTTCTGATCTAAATTCGCACAATAACTGGGGAAAAAAAAAAAACTATTTGGGAATGCCTAAAGAAGGTTTGGGGTTGTGTTGTTTCACTTTAAAGCTGCTACTATGCAGGGGAAAAACCAATTTGCCGCAAGGTCACCTTTCAGAACTACCTTTTCCCCCCTCAACGTTCAATTTAATCCTGGAGCAGGATTCCTGCTGGCGGCCTGTGTGACATGCTGGCATTCCGTGGGGATGGAATTATTGTGTGTCCCTGCTGGGACCCTGCTGTGCTGTCACTGTCCCTGGGATCCCCAGCATTCCCAGGATCCCTGCAGAAAGCCCAGCCTGGTGGGAAAACACCCATGGGAGAAGAAACACCCCAAACCCCAGGACTGACCATCCCTGTGGTCACTTCTCCCTCAAAGAGAAGCAAGCAGCACTTCCTGGGCTGTGCTGCTGCCTCTGTCCAGCTGTCCATCCATGCGAGGGGACAATCCTCAAGGACAGGGGGATGTCCTGTGTCCCCAGGGCTGGGGGGCTCTGCCAAGGGCTCTGTTCCTTCTCTCCACCCTGGAGCACAAAGCGGCATTTTGTGGGTCAAGTCGTGCCAGGGGAGGTCGAGGTGGGATATTAAGGACAATTTTTTGATGGAAATGCTGCCCAGGGCAGGGTTGGGATCACCAGCAATCCCTGGAGGGATTGAAAAGCCCTGAGGATGTGGCACTTGGGGCAGTGCTGGGAAGGCTGGGATGGATTTTGGAGGGTTTTTCCAACCGAACCAATTCCGTAATTCTGATTGATGCACCATCCCCTCTGATCCCGAGCTTTTCCTGGATCAATCCCTCCAGAGCTGGGTCCCACCTGAGTGCAGCTCCCCAAATTCCAGCCTCCCTTCCCCCTGCTGCCCGGGAATGGGGGGAACAGAGCCCAGATCTGGGGGATCAGGGGGACAACCCCAGCAGGTCCCTTCTCCCCATGCCCAGGGATGAGGACAGGGACACTGGTGGGAGACATCCCATGGCTGGGGGGCTCTGCTGGCTGCCACCATCTGAGGGGGGCTTTGGGAATGCTCCTGTCAGCCCTGAGTGTCCCAGCTGTGGGATTGCAGCAGCAAACAAGCTCCCAGTGTCCTCCCTGCCTTCCCCAGCCGCCGGAGGTCCCAGCGTGGCGCCGTGGCAGAAACGCCTCTTGGCCTCCTGCCGCTCCCGGAGCTCCAAACAGCCCCGCGTTTTCCCTCCCTTGCATTCAAAAAGGGGAAAAAAGGGGAAATTGTGGTCCTGCCGGGGCTGTGGGCTGGGAATATCCCTCCTCCTCACGTCCCAGGGATGCAGAGCACGTGAAGGTCCTGTTTGGGCACTGCCTTGGCTCCCTGTGGGCAATCCTACAGAACTGTGGGGTCATCGCCTTGCTCCTGGCTGGAGTGGGGCTGGAAACAATGAATTGGGAATGGGTTGGGTTGGGAAGGACCTTAAAGTCCTTCCAGTTCCAACCCCAACACCTTCCACTGTCCCAGGCTGCTGCAAGCCCTGTCCAGCCTGGCCTTGGACACCGCCAGGGATCCAGGGGCAGCCCCAGGGAGCTGTTGCTGTCCCTGGCTGCTGCCTGGGGGTGTTTTTGGGCTGACTGTGAGCCCTGGCTGCCCAGAGATGCTGGGATCGATGATCCTGTCAGGCCTCAGACTCCCATCCATCATCCCTCTGCTCATCCATCAGCCTGAAGTGTCCAGTTCAGCATGGAGATGCTGTGGGAGATGAGGAATGGGTTCAACCTCCTGGCTGCTGGAATTGCTGGAATTTTGGTTCACCAAACCACTCCCAGTGCTGTAGAATTAGGGAAGTTACTTATCCATGACCCTGGGCTGGGCTCAGGGGGAACGAGGAGCCCATGGGAACATGGATTTGCTCAACTTAGATTTGCTCAAAAAGGGTGTTTTCCTCATTTCAAGAGCTCACACTGTGAGGCTGGGATGTGCTGGACACTTCCTCATTGCTTTCCCTATGGAAAAGGCAGAGTGGGGACAAACCAGCAGAGTCCCTGGACTGGGTGGGACTGGTGTGGACTGGACTGGTGTGGACTGGACTGGTGTGGATTTGCCTCCCCCTGAGCTGTGCCATGGCTCAGCTGCAGCTTTCCACTGAGATGTGCAAACTTCCTATTTCTGATCGTCATCCTCCATCAGCCCCGGCTGGAATGGGCTGGTGGGATCCAACAGGGCTGGGGAAGACAGTCAGACAGCTGGACAGACAGACAGACAGAGCGTGTGATTGTTCAAGCCACATTTCCTTAGGAAACCAGGCTATAAATAAGCAAAATCCAGTTCTTTTCCACAAACAACTCCAGTTGCCACAAACTGAAGCTTTTCCAGTGGGGGGGAAAAAATAATGTTTTGTTAGAGAATTCCCGGTTGTTCCTGCTGGAGGGAGGGAGGAAGGGAGCACAGGATGGATGGAACTCCTCATCTCCATCACCTGGGGCTGCCCCAAGAGATCTGGGGGAAGCTGGAAGAAACCTCAGGAAGCTGGAGAAACCTCAGTATCATGGAATGCCAGAGGTTTGGGTCAGAAGGCACCTCAAAGCCCATCCAGTGCCAACCCCTGCCATGGGCAGGGACACCTCCCACCATCCCAGGCTGCTCCAAGCCCTGTCCAACTTCTCCTGGGACATTCCAGAGCCTTCCCAACTTCTCCACAGCCCCTTTTTCAACGGCTGGAGGAACATCTTTCCCTTTTTTTTCGTGGCAAAGTGCGTAATCCACCCCCGGCTCCCTCCTCAGTGGGGCATTTCCTTCACCTGGGGAGCAGCTGAGCCGCAGTGCGAGGGGGAGGAGGCTGCCAGCAGCATCCCCAGCATTCCCAAACCTCGTTTTCCAGGATTTCTGGGGCTTTTCCCTCACCTGTGGAGGATGCAGAGGTGGAATCCTGTTGGAGAGGCTGCAGGGGAGCTCTGCATGCACGTGGAAGTGGCTGAGCAGCTTGGTGGAGATAAGAACCATTTGGTTCTTATTTGGCTCCTGTCCCAATTCTCTTCTCCTGGCTCCTGCCGCTGGATGGGATGGCACAGAGAAGTTTGGGAATGGTGGCTCCCATCCCTGCCATGCTCCAGGCGAAGCTCCTTGCCAGGAAATGAGGCTTTTTCTGATAGGAAAAAAAAAAAAGAGCTAAATTCGTTCCCCTAAATTCGTTTCCCATCTTCCCTCAGGCTGGATTACAAATTTGACACAGATGGGGAATCTTTGTTGTTTCTGTGGAAAACTGGATGTATTTTCCATCCCAACACGAGCAGCATGACAGCATCGGACCTGAGACAAACACCAAAAAAACCCAGTTCTGGGTTTTTGGAGGAGGAGGGACAGATGAGCTCCTCCAGCCTGGAGCCATCCCGAGCTGGGACACATGTGGGATGTGTTTGTGGACAGCCAGAACCTGCTCTGGGGGGACACAACAGCCAAAGATGGGGACCAGGACAGGGGGACTGAGGCTGGAATTCTGCCTGTGAGCCCCCAAAGCTGAGGATGGAGGGATGGAGGGGTGACAAGGGGTGGTTGGTTCTCACCTGGGGGCTTTTGGGAACACAAAACCTCTCTCCTTGGAGGTGCAGTTGTGGCTCCTTTGTCCTGCTCGGCCTGGAAAGGTGGCAGTGAGGAGGACTGGGCAGTCCTGGCTCCATCCCCGTGTCCCTGCAGGTGACTCTCTCAAGATGTCAGGGGTAACTGTCACCTTCAGCGGGATTGACCTGGGGCCAAGCTGGGGCTCTGCAGACCTGCTGCCACTTCCAGGCCATCAGGTTCCTGCCAGGGCCAGGCAGCAGCAGCCTCTCCGTCACCTGTCCGAGCTGTCAAAGGCATTACAGCAACACTGGAAAAATGGGAATGTCTGCGGGAAAATGGGAAATGTCCGTGCCTGGGGAGCACAGCTCCATCCCTGCTGCCTCAGCACATTTCAGCCCCTCCTGCCCGGCTGCAGCTGTGGCCTGGCTGTGCCCTGTCCCCCTCCTGTCCTGCCCTGTCCCCCTCCTGTCCTGCCCTGTCCCACACCTGAGTGCTCAGATGTGCTGGGGGACATCTGCTCCCTTCTCTGGACCCACCCAGGGTCCCCGTGGGCTGCAGATGATGCCACTCGTGTGCCAACCCTGGAACTCAGCCTGGGCACCCACAGGGCTTTGGCTGAGCTCAGGTAATTGAAATATGGAGCTTTCCCTCCGTCGGGCCAAACCCCACAGCTCCAGCATCGCTTTGGGAGGTTCTGGAGCTGCTGCTGGTCACACAGAGGGCACTGCTGGCTCTGTCACCCCTCCTGTCCCCCCAGGGCTCCTGGGTGTCCAGCGCTGCAGGGTTTTGGTGCTGGGGGGCACAGGGGATGCTCCTGGTGGGATGGAATTGAGGGAGAACCGAGGTGTGGTGGTGAGGGGGATTGAGGTGCAGAGTCACCGCTGATCTCGATGTCCCCAAATTCCTTTGTGGATCTGGCCAAGAGAGATCAAAACTGTCCCTGGAGCTGGTGCTGGTGGATCCCCTGGGCTCCGCTGCCAACCTCAGCCTTGGCTGCAGTCTGCAAGCGAGGACTGATTTATGTTTGCTGAGGTAGGAACGAGGCAGGTTTGGAAGCGTTTCAGAGCAACTCGTGGTTAGTTTGAAGCTGAAGTTTCCAGCAGGATTTCAGGCAGGATTCACTGCTTGTTCAGCAGGGCAGAGCCAGGCTGGGAAAAGGGTTTCTGCAGAAACCTCCATGAGGCGAAGGCATTGGAGTCACCAAGTTTGGATCAGCACATGGAGCTGGCGGAGCTGCTCTGAGGGCAGGGATGGCCTCAGCCCTCACCCATCACATCTCTGATTTTTTTGCATCTGATCCAACCAGAATTAATTCCTCCCCAACCTCTGAACCTTGGTGATGCCCTGGCGTGTGGCATCCAAGCCCAGGAAGCACCAAATGCTCATTTTTGTCCATTTGAAAGAGGAGAAACTGGATGAATGGCTTGAAAATGTTGGAATGAGTTAAGAATCATGAGGCTGGGGGGATCTTTGCTATTCCCTGAAAGCTCTTGGGGAGTTCCTTCCTGCTCCCCGTGGCTGTGCAGGAAGGTGAGGAGCGGGAGGGGACAGCCAGCCCTGCCCGAGGGGACAGCCAGCCCTGCCCATGGTGGCCCTGAGCCATCTGGAGAGCCCGGCAGCTCCTTCCCCGCGGCTCTGCGAGGGTCCGGGCTTGGCGGCGTGGCCACCCCATGCGGAGATCAAATAAACACAAATACCCTGAAATTATTCATGGCTCTGGGGACTTGTCTGCTGCCTCGTCAGCAGCTGCTGATCAAATCAGGGCAGCTGTCAATTGGCCGGCAGCGGGAGGAGGTGGCTCTGGCAGACATGTGTGGATTCCTCCTTCCTTCCTTCCTTCCTTCCTCCTCGCCGGGCTCCCGCTGCTCCCGCACCTGCGGCAGGGCTGGGATGGGCAGGATGGGCAGGAATTTTGGGGGTTCCCCTCGCCTGCACCCCGGGATCGGGGCAAGGAGGGATCCCGGGGACCCAGAGGGGATGCGGGTCGTGCCACCTGCGCTGTGCCCTGGTTAATTAGCCTGAGCTAATTAGCGGAGAGCTTGTGGCTCCGGGAGCAGCGCCCGTGGGTTGGGAGTGCCTGCAGGCGCCGTCCCGTGGGATGTGGCAGCGAGGGGATGGATGCGCTTGGAATGGCAGTGACAGGACCGGGGGAATGGCTGCACGGGGACAGGCAGGGAGGGGTGGGATAGTGGGAATAAATCCTTCCCTGCCAGGGGAGAGAAGCTGTGGTGCCCCTGGATCCCTGGAAGTGTCCAAGGCCAGGTCGGGCAGGGCTTGGAGCAACCTGGGATGGTGGGAGGTGTCCCTGCACATGGCAGGGGGAAATTGGATGAATCTGAAGGTTCTTTCCTCTTCCTTTTGCTCAACCAAGCGTCAGAAAGGGAAAAATTCCTATTTCTGCTGTCCATGGAACTTTTAACCTGTAAAAACCCATGATTTTGTGACCTTTTTCTGCCTCCCCTGTGCTCTCCTCCATCAAGGTGGGAAATCAGGCAGTTCCAGCCCGTTGTCGTGAGGGGATAATTTAGTGAGAACTAATGAGTCTCATTTTTTAAATTTGTAATTGAAAACAAGGAATTTAGGCATACTTAGAGTGGTTTCAGGGATTTTTTAATGATTTTTTTATAAAAACCTTGGGATAATCGGGGTTAGTGGTGTCCCCCTTCCCTGCCCAGCAGCTGTAAGAGCAATTTTTCCCTTATTTGTTGGCGCTCCCGAGGATCCCAGTCACCGGGGGGATAAAATCTGTCACCGGTGTCTGTATCGCAGGTTCCGAGGAGGGCAATTTGTGTTTCCCCCTGCTCAGACAGCAGGTCAGGTCATAAAGCATCACATCCTCGGTGGGGGGAGAGGCTGTTTAAAGGCTGCCTGTGCTGAAAGGTGCAATAATCCGCCGGATTACTTGCCGGGGGAGCCGCAGGAAAATTTACTGCCTTGGAAAGGGATTATCCCAGCGCTGCTGCCAGAGGATTTCTTCCCTTTCTTCCCTAAGAGGAAGGAAGCTTTTCATTGAATTCCTGCTGCTCGAGCCCGCGGGAGCTGCTCCCCCCAGCCAGCGCAGCTCTCACCGCTCGGAAGGGAAGAATTCATCCCCACCACGCCGGGATGAATTCGGGATTTTATCCCCATCTCCCCTCTCAGGTGGGAGAGGGAAACTGGAGCCTGGCTTGGAATTGGGATGGAGTTCGCTGCACGGAAGGTGCTGAGCTGCCGGAGGGGACGAGTTTGCTGCAGAGGGATGAACGGGAGGAGGAATGAACAGCAGGAGGGATAAATCCTCCCCGCCGCAGCTCCAGCAGCATCTCCCAGGCTCCAGCTGCAGGAACGGGCTTTGCACGGGGAGCTACGAGGGCTCCGACCCCGAGCATCCCCTGCTGCCCACGGGGACCAAACCCAAGGGCTCCATCCCCCATCCCGAGCAGAGAATGGAGCTGGAGCTTCCCAGGAGCTCAGGGCCACTTCAGTCCCGAATTCCCAAGTCCTTCCGCAGTTCCCCCCTCCCGGGACCGGGGCTTGGCGGGGGGGGATTGGTTTTGTTTGATTTCCTTCCCCTGGAAGGCAGGAGAGGGGGCGGCTGGGGCAGCCAAGCCCTTTAATTGTGTGCAATGAAGGCTGACAGTGCCGAGGCGCAGCCTTTAAAAGAGGTACTGAACCTTTAATTCCTGAATAAATCATCTCCAGTCTGTTGCTCCTTCATCTGCAAGCTGTTTGAGCGGGATACACAGGCACTGCTGGGAAGGGTCATTTGGAGATCAGAGCCCTCGATTGACCCGGGTCACAGGCAAGACACCTGCCACAGGCTGTCCCCTC
>VZRM01008896.1:599719-621066 GCA_013397955.1 Grantiella picta | reverse complement strand
AAGGAACGCTGGGGAGCTGGGCCGGGAGAGGAGATTTCTAATTGCTGCCGCGCTGAGGGGCTTCATTCCAGAGGGATGGAGAGCTGGGAGTGCTCCTGGCATCGCTGAAAAACAGCCCAGCCCAGTGTCCCAGCACGTGCCAACCCCATTTTCTGAAGGGTTTTTGGGGATTCATGGAGCTCTTCCGTTCCCCCCCTGTTTTCACCCAAGCGGTGGCTTCAGCTGCTTTTTCACTCACAGTTATTCAAGCTCCATCGGGAAGGAGGAGTCCCTGGGGGCTCTTTTTGGACTCCATCAATAAGGAGGGGTCCCAGGGAGCTCTTTTTGGGACTCCATCGAGGAGAAGAAGTCCCTGGGGGCTCTTTTTGGACTGGCAGTGTCCCTGGCAGTGTCACTGGGGAGTTCAGCTGGCATTTTTGGGATCACCCCATATATTGTAGCTGCCCCACGGTAGAGAAGGGTGAGGAGGGACAATCTCCAAACCCCATTAGGAGACCAAACAGCCTCTTCTG
This sequence comes from Grantiella picta, assembly GCA_013397955.1. Lineage (NCBI taxonomy): Eukaryota > Metazoa > Chordata > Aves > Passeriformes > Meliphagidae > Grantiella > Grantiella picta. The sequence goes on along the minus strand of VZRM01008896.1, from coordinate 620,554 downwards.
CAGCGCAGGGAAGGAGCCGTGCCCTGATTAAGGCTGATTCCTGCTCTCCATAATCCCATGCATCCACCAGAGCCCTTTCACCCTAACGACCCTGCTGGAATAACCACGCAAGGAAAACGCTCTGCAGGGCCTGGAGCTGCCCATAATTGCAGCCTCTGGCCATCCACGTGGGCAGGATGGCCATGGAAATGCGATGGAAATGCGATGGAAATGCTGGACTGGGGGGTGTGGGAGCTGCGGGTTTGGGGGTGACTGCGGGGCTGGGGGGACACGGCCTTTTCCTCACCTTCCTACCAGGAAACTTGGAATACCAAGGGGTCTGGGAGAGTTTACAGACGGGAAAAGCAGCCGCGTTTCCCAGGCGGCCCCGGTTCTGCTGGGGGTTAATAACTGGGTGTCGGGTGACTGCCGAAAGCAGCCGCGCCATTAGAAATGCAAATGTTGGCTCCGGCTTCTCCCCTTGCCCTCACTCCGCATCTCCCAGGTTTTGATGCCACGTCGAACACGAAGCTCCCCAGCTCCGAGCTCTTCCCAGAGCCTTCCACAGACCCCGCTGCTGCAGCTGGGGGAACCCTTCTGGGAGGTTTGGGGGCTCAGACCCTCCAGGGTGCCACAATCCATCGCATTTTCCTCCTCTGAGCTTCTCTACCCACCCAAATCCCAGCCCAGGGACCTCATCCCCCGTGGTCTGGCGGTTCTTTGTGTGGGCTGGAGACCCCCAGCCGCGGTGCTGGGCTGTTCCTCGGTGGGGCTCGGGGCTGCCAGGGGGAATCAGGAGCTTCTGGGGGGGCAGGAGGAGCCCCTGGGGATGCACGACCCGCCGAACCTCCTCGCTGTTTCATGTATCAAACTGTAATTAGGAGCAAAGGGCAGAAGGGTGCAAAGGAGCATTAATAAATTATCTGCCTGCTTGTTAATTGACGTGTCTCAGTCAGCCCGTGGTGGAGCCCAGGGCTTGGCTCTCCTTCCAGGCGCATCCCAGCCTTGTTACTGCCGTCATTAGCATATTCAGGTCTCCCTGCTTAAAGCCAATTAGCTCCCGGCCAGGCCTGATTGGGAAGCCGCGGCCTCATTTGCACATTTTTGAATTGGCGAAAGAATCAAAAATAATGGAGGCAGCTCGGGGCTGGGGGGGCTCTGTCGGCTGGGGGGCACTGGCAGGACCTGCCGGGGAAGGAGAGGGGGAATGGCGCGGTAATTAGGATGAAAAGGAACACGGGCTAATTTGGTCCCGGGCGGCTCGGGGAGCTCATCCTTCCCAGCTCAGCGCTGATTCAACAGATGCCCTGTGGTTCCTCCGGGAAGAAGAGGTCACCGAGAGGCCTGGGATGGGGTAAGCGGGCTGGCCACCCCTTTTTGGGGCACAGGGTCTGTCACATCCGTTGGCAGAGCAGGGGTCGGGGGCTCCATCCGCCCCATCCCACATCCCGACCCCCTCCCTGCCTTCTCCCACCTTTTCCCCAGGCAGAGGTGCTGCTATTCGAGCTGCCTGGAAGGAAAAGGTCGCTCTGATCTCCGAGCTTCCAGAACTGGTTCCAGTTTAACAACCCCGGCGAGGCCACAAAGGCAGCCTTGTCCCGGGCTGAGATAAGCCCGAGGGACGATTCATATGCAGATCCGGGCGGTACCGGGTGGCTGCCGCCAGAGGATAAATCTGTCCCGAGCCTCGGCCCCTTCTCCCGGTTCCAAACTATTTTACATTCGCACAAAAACGGTTCTGTCCCCCGGCGAGCCCCGTCCCGGCTGCCTGTCACCCTGGAGCCGCGGGGTGTCCCCTGCCCGGGCTGCGCTGGTTTTGTCCCCAGCGTCCCCTGGCCCATCTCAGTGCCTTCAAAGAGTCACTTTTTTGCCCTGTGGAAAGCTCTCAACCATGTCCCCCCTCCAGCAGAAATCCCTTCCTTTCACTCCTTTTATCCGGGCTTTTTTGTCAGGGCTCACTTTTTAAAATTAGTGATGGGGAGGGGTTTTTCCCCCTTTTTTCCCCTCATTTTGGTGATAACATAAATCCTGCAAGCTCTGATCCGATGGCACCCATCACCCTGACCCCATGGCACCCATCACTTCCATCTGTGCTTGATCTGGGGATCTGGTTGAGATGGAAGATCCCAAAGATCTCCCAAAAATCTCACTCCCAGCAAAAGCTTCTGCCTGGCATTCCAGGGGGGATGAATTGCAGGCAGAGCCTGTCCTGCTCTCCTGGCGTGGGCTGGGATAGAGTTAATTTTCTTCCCGGAGCTGCCGTGGGTGATAACTCAGGGATGCTTTGAGCTGGAGACTTTTTTATCTCCTGAGAGTGCATCCCCTGATCTCTCAGCCTGGTGCTGGGAGGAGTCCAGCTCCAAAAGTCATCAGGAATCATGAACCAATTAACTCTGGGAAGTTATGTTGGCCCAGTTTTTGAAGTCTGCTTTGATTCCCTGCCTGCCGTGGCTGTTAATCACTCTTTAATGCTGCTTGCTGCATTTTTATCAGCATTTTATCTGCTGTAATTTATTGTGTGTTACCTTAGCAGAGGAAGCATTTTCACATACTGAATGTCTCCACGTAGGAAATCCCAGCTCTGATGCCTCTCAAGTGCCAGCTGTTTTATTAATTAAAAATGAAAATTTATCAGCTTAATAGAGAGGTAAAGGAGTTTTATCCCACCTCCTGGGCACGGTTTCCTCCAGAAATCCCAATTCCTTCCAAGGCTCCCCCACTGCAGTGTCTTGTACCTGCAGGCACTGCTTGGCATTCCCACGGTGCTCTCTTAAGGTCAATAAGAATTAACTGTAAATTTAATTAAAGTTCCTAACGTTTGTGCTAAAGTGGAGCAAAACAACGTCTGCTCTGCTCTTTGCCAGTTTAAGGCAGATCTGGAGGGAGCTGGGCGTTATCAATAATTAACCGCGGTAATTTAGGGCAAGTATTAGGGAGTTAATGAAAATGTGAAATGCCTCATTATGGTGCAATAGCTGGAAGTGCTGGAGCTGCAGAGGAAGAGGAGGTGTTGCACAATGAATAATGCCTGGAGGCTGCTGGTCCCGAAAGGATCGAGAGAGGTTTTCCCATCCCTGGAAGTGTCCCAGGCCAGGTTGGGGTTCACCATGGACCCTCCAGGGTTTCCCATCACCTCATCCCAAATATTTGCCGTCGATAATAAACAATTTATTAATAATAAACATTTTATTGCCCACTGAGGAGAGAGCCCAGCTTTGCTGAGAGGGTTGGGGCTGGCTGAGGATGAGGAGGGAGCTGTTGTGCTGCACAGAAATCCCGGTGGCATCCAGGGAAACACCGCAGGGGTGCCTCAGCAAGCTGCCAGGAGAAGCAGCCTGGAAAACCCTGTGGCATTTCCTGAATGGAATTAAAGTGAAGGATGCTTGGCTGGCCAGGAAGCCCCAGCAGGAGGGTGGAGCTGTTCTCCCAGCGGATCTGGAGCTGTGCCATCGGGTTTTCCTTGGCTCTGGACAAGCGCATGGAGGGGACAGGCATGGCTGTAATCCTGGTTTGGGAAGGTGCTTCCCAGCAGGAGCTCTATCAGTCAGCATGGCTGTTATTTGGGGCGGGAGAGAAAAAGCGCAGGGAAAAAATGGGAAAAGCTCCCGTGGCTGCCCCGAGACGCTTGGATCCTTGAAGGGCATCCTTGTGGTGCCAAACGGAGGGGCTGTGCTGCCAGGTGAGGACACCAGGGACGAGGAGTGGCTCTAAAAATGCTGGCACTGAGAGAAAACTAAAAGGTGGGGAAAGCCACAAGTGGCTTCTGCCTCTTGTTCGGGGGAGGGAGCTGTGGGGGCTCAGCGTGGCTCGCAAATGCTTTTAATCAAGTGTTCTTTCCTGCGTCCAGGGGAAAAATCCCAGAAACCTCAAGCTTTTCCCATTACATAAGGCGCAGATGCTGCTGGGCAGAGCCCTGACTTCCCCCCAGCACAGCCCTGTCGCTGTCCCCAGCCGCCGTGGGGACTCGGCTCCCCGCCAGGCACAACCCCCGAGCAGTGGGATGAGGATCCCAGAGAAGCTGTGGCTGCCCCTGGATCCCTGGAGTGTCCAAGGCCAGGCTGGATGTGGCTTGGAGCAACCTGGGATGGCGGAAGGTGTCCCTGCCATGGCAGGGGTGGCACTGGATGAGTTTTAAGGTCCCTTCCACCCCAAACCATTCCAGGATTCTGTGATTCTTCTCGAAGCTGGAAGAGGAGGATGCGGAGGGCAGTGGGGCAGGTGCTGTGCTGGTGGCAGGGAGGACCCGTTCTGTCACACAGGGTGACGTGGCTGGGTAATTTCTGCAGCAATTAATGCCTCATTAAAGTGCACGAGGGAACAATCAGAGCAGTGAATTTTACCCAGCACAATGGCAGGGCCCTCAGGGTTTTTCTGTCTTTTTTTTGAAAAGGAAACAGTCTTTTTCTGGCTTTAACTGCTCCCTGTCTGGAGGCAGAGGAGGAGGGAGCCTCGGTGGGCATCTCCACTCCCAGCTGGTGCTTGGGCATCACTCCCGAGGTGGGATTTTCCTCTGCAATCTCACGGGGCAAATTGGAACCTCCAGGGCTGGAAACCAGACTGGAGGTCGGGATGAAAACCGGGATGAAAACCAGCCTCGTACCGAAACTGAGCGTAGGGAGGAGAAAGGAGCAGGAGGGATTTCCAGGGCTGGGAAGGAATTCCAAGGGGGACCAACAGGCTGCAGGTGCCCTGTGGGTGACAAGCAGTTCCTTCCCAGGGACAAGCTCTGGAGGGGACGAAGGGGATGCTGAGATGAGCAGACAGGCTGGAGCACGGGAGCTCCTGGGAAAGATCCTGGAGACAAGGAGGTCACCAGCGGGCTGTGAGAAGGTGGGGCAGAAGGGACAGCAGAGAGGTGGCTGTGGTTGGGAAGCCCCTGAGCATTTCTGGCCGGGTTTCGGGATTGTCCCCAGCCGTTGTGACACCCGGTGGGAGCAGCTGAGCCCTGACCGCGTCCCTCTGTCCCACAGGAGCCTGATGCCGCGGACTCTGGACGGCCAGATCACCATGGAGAAGACCCCCAGCTACTTTGTCACCAAGGAGGCGCCGCGGCGCATCTACAACATGTCCCGGGACACCAAGCTGATCGTGGTGGTGCGCAACCCCGTCACCCGCGCCATCTCGGACTACACGCAGACCCTCTCCAAAAACCCCTCCATCCCCAGCTTCCAGGCCCTGGCCTTCAAAAACCTCAGCACGGGGCTGATCGACACGAGCTGGAGCGCGGTGAGGATCGGGATCTACGCCAAGCACCTGGATAACTGGCTGCAGTACTTCCCGCTCTCCAAATTCCTCTTCGTCAGCGGGGAGAGGCTCGTCAGCGACCCTGCCGGGGAGATGGGTCGTGTCCAGGATTTCCTGGGTCTCCAGAGGGTGGTGACCGACAAACATTTCTATTTTAATGAGACCAAGGGCTTTCCGTGCCTGAAGAAGCCGGAGGGGGGAAGCAGACCGCGCTGCCTGGGGAAATCCAAGGGGCGGCCGCACCCCAAAATCGACGGGCAGGTGGTGCAGCGCCTGCGGGAGTTTTACAGACCCTTCAACATGAAGTTTTATCAGATGACAGGGCAGGATTTTGGGTGGGACTGAGCCACCCGCCGGGCGCGCTGCCGGGCTGGTGTCTGGGCTGCCAGGACCGCGGGCCAGGGATGCTCGTGGCCATCGTGGTCCAGGGATGCCCGTGGCCACCCCACAGCACCCTCCTCCCTTCGTTCTAATTTATATCGGACCTTTTCTGGCAAGAAACGGACTTTTCTGGAGTAGAGAGAAATATTTAAGAAATAAAACCAACAGATGAGCCCTCTCCCCTCCCTGAGCAGATTAAATATTCTTCCACATAAATCTCGCTAATCTATAATAACCGGGAGCATTCCGGGTGGCAGGTGGGAGGGTTTGTGTGCATGGGGATGATGGATCCTCCATCCGTAATAAAACTTTTGGAAACCTTGGAAATTCGGCCTCTGGGGCAGGCAGCCAGGGTTTTGCTAAATCGAGTTCTGCTGGTGACACTGGTGGCCAGGGGACGGCTGGGCAGCAAACCCTAATCCCGGGAGATGTTTTGCAGGTGGAAAAGAGTCTGTAGGAATTTCCCAGTTGAGCAAAACAATGAACAGCAGCAGTTTTGAATAAATGCCAGGTCTGGGCTCAGGGGGAGGGAGTTGTGAATCACCTTCCAATGTTCCTTGCGTCACCCAGCTGATAGAGCAGCGCCTTTCTAACCCTTCGGATGAAAATTCCTGCTTCTCCCGAATTTACCCAAACTCTGCCCTTTCAGTTCAATAATCTCAATAGTTTTTCAAATCGGCAGCCATTGAGGGTCATCACGGGAGGCTGCAGAAATTACTTTAATCTGCACTAACTAGTTTTCCCTTAATTAAAGATGGGGAAAACATTTAATTAACCTCCAAGATCTTATTAGTGACTTGCATTTGTCTCTTTAATGAGCTAATTATGAGTTTTGAAGGGCCCTCAGGCCCTGCATTGTTTGCAAATACTCTTTGGCTGTGGTTTCTTCCATCCTGCAGCATCCCGGAGCTGACCACACTGCCGAGGTTCCTCCTCTCCTCCTGGCTGCTGCTGCCTGGGCGTGACGAGGGAAGGAGGTACCATTTTTGGGATGTCCCACCAGCCCCATCCCATTTCCTGCCAGCTCGGGGCTGCTTTCACACCCCCAAATGGCACTTTATCCCGCACAGCTCTCCCGGGTCCTGGCACATCCCCTGTGGCCCCGGAGGTGATGGTTGTTTCCCGTCCCACGCTGCGGGCGGCAGGTGAGGTTGGACATTGTCCTGTTCATTCCCGGGGTGTGTGACACGCAGAGGGACAGCCTGCAGGTGATGTAGGAGAGAAACGCAAACACGTTTGTGTGTTTGGAAAGAGGAGCCACCGCGGTGCCAACCCCTCGGGGCTTCGTGACCGTCACCGACTGGAATATCGCCAAGGCACAGCGAGAGGAGGTGGAGCCAGCGCTGCTTTCCCGCTGGTTGAAACCCCAGCGCCCTCGGAGCCATGCAGCTGTTTGGGGGATGAGCTCAGCATCCCGTGCCCAGTTCGGGGTCCCCCGGCCGTGTCCCCCCAGCTCTGTGACCCCCGGCCACCGCCCCGCCGGGGGTGGGATGTCGGAGCGGCTGGAGCCCCTTGTCAGCCTCGCTGGCAGCTCCGCATGATGGACTGCGCTCTGCTTGTTTAGGTTTTGTTTCCAGCCACGACATTCGACCAAATTATTCTCCGCGAAGGGCTTTAAAGTTTCCCAAGTGCCTGTGAAAGCCTGGAAACGCTGATAGTGATCCTATTTCTCAGCTGAGTGACTGCATTCAGCCCCAGCCATATTGATATGCAAAACGTTAAGGGTCCCGGCTCTAAAGATGGTTTCTGTCTGCCCTGTGAAAGGGAACCATACTTTTTTAAAGCCCGGCCCTTTCTAAAGCCGCACAATACCATATAGACTATGCCATTTAAAGCATCTGAAGCGACCCAAAATGTATTGAAAGCTTGCTTTGCAGACTCATTAAGACTACTCAATAGGTTCTGGCAAATACCGTGCCAGGGCTGACCGCACGGATTAAGACTTTTGAAGTGTTACACAAACCCCCTGCTTAAACTAATTGCTGCCCCGCAGCTCATGAGGTCAAGTATTTGTATTCATTGCCTCCGAGAGGAGCCACTTATGGCTCTGTCCAGGTGAAGTCTGCACTTCATTAGATCAAGACAATAAAAGCAGCTTTGGTAGGAAGGGGATGAAATCTCCCGGCTCCTGCTCTGAGCCAAGCACAGGCTTAAGTCCACCTCGGCGGAGTTTGGGGTCGTTTGTGGTGCTTTCAAGAGCTCCAGTGGAGCGATGGGCTTCCCAAAAAAAAGGGTTTCAGTGCAGGATGGTGACAGCGCCCATGTTGCACTCGTGCTGTCCCTCCCAGCGTCATGGAGGGCTCAGCTTGAGCAGAGATCCCTTGGAATTCCTTGAGCAGTTCTCCATTGCAACACTTCGTTCTCCAGGGTCATGAAATCCTGAAATGGTTTGGGTTGAATGGATTAAAGCCGATCCAGTGCCACCCCTGCCATGGCAGAGACACCTTCCACTAGCCCAGGTTGCCCTAAGCCCTGTCCAACCTGGCCTTGGACACTGCCAGGGGCAGCCACAGCTTCTCTGGGATCCCCATCCCGGGAGGAATTGCTCTGAAACTCATCCCCATCCCATCCCAATTGCTCTGAAACTCCCACAGATTCAGGGACAGGTGTCACTGCTGGATCTTTCTGCTCAAAACCTCTGGAAATAAAGTTATAACAAGAGGATGCTGAGCTGTGCTGATGTTTTCTGGGACAGAGGGAGTTTGGGCAGCTGCTTGCTCAGGGGATGATGGTAAAACACCCTAAGCTCATGGAGCTGGAAAAATGCCTCTGGAGCACCAGGTTAATTGGGGAAGTGCCAGAACAAGAGGATGATGGAGATCCAGCCTTGCAGCCAAGTATGAAACGAAGTTTTCATCCCCGTCTCAGTTAACCAAAGTTTCCATTTCTAACCCCGATTTTGTTTTGAAAATCCAACTATCCAAAGTTTTGTGGTTCCTGTGCTCTGGGCCTCCCTCTCCATTCCACTCCATAAGCCAGGAAGAGCAGGGCTGGAAGAGCTTTCCAAAATTTTTTTATTTACTCCTTTTTCTGTTATACCAGATTTAGGAGGACAGAAGGGAAAGAACAAAAATAGGGAAAGGAGAAAAAAAAAAAGCACCAAAAGCAAGAAGTTAAAACTTCCCTGCTTTTGTGTGGGTCTGGAGATGAGGAGAGCAGCAGGGCTGATTTGCAGCTCCACATTTCATCTTGAATGTTTATAAGCTGTAAAGGGAAGGTCATGGTGGTCCCTGGAATGTCCCATCCATCGCCATTCCCATTCCCTGCTGCATTCCCAGGTGAGGCTGGTGCTGCCAGGGCTGCGGGGCACCTGTGGGTTATAAAAGTTGGGAGGAGCCTTCCTGCAGGATCTGCCCCAGCTCTGGAGGGTGCAGAGGCTGCCCCAGCTCGGGGAACAGGAGCTAACGTTGCCTGGTAAGTGGAGGCTGCTGCCAGGGGTGTTGGGCATCCTTCCTGCTGCTTTTGGGGGCTGCAGGGCCAGGGTGGAGCTTGGGGACGGAGCAGCGAGGTTGTGTGCAGCCGTCACGTGCAAATGACAAATTTATGCTCTGATGAGAAACAGCAACACGTTGCCTCGCTTAATTAATTTATATCACTCAGAAGAATAAATTGATGCCTCTCTGGCGAGATTCCCCCGGCAGGAGGAGTGCCCCAGGCCCTAACTGTGTATCCCTCATTAGTATGGGGTAGAGGGGCACCCATGGGATGGGCACTGCTCCTTCCCAGGCAATGGGACACATGGAGTGGGCAGGAGGATGGCCGGAGCCTTTGGGGCTGGCTGGTGGTGATGCCAGAGCTCATCCTGTGAGGGCTGCTATTAGAGGAGAGAATGGAGCTGGAAGGGCTGATCCAGCCCCGTTTCTCCCAGTTTTCTGTGGCTGGGGAGTGGTGGTGCAGACGACTGAGCTGCTGCTGCCACTGCCGGCCAGAATCAGGCTGGCACAGCCAGCTCTGCCCCAGCACCGCCATCCATGCTGGCAGGAGCACCTGGAAATCAACAGCGAGGGAATTTCCCCCTTTTTTCCCCCCTTTTACTCCGAGTTAAAGTTCCATCTGATGGCTGATTGCTGAAGACCCCCCAGCAGCCGCAGCACACTGCCGGCAGATGCCAGCGGGAAGGAAAGTGTGAGGGATGGAGGGCAGCGGGAGTGGGGCCAGGAAACTGGGAAAAGCTCCTGGTGGGGATGGGAAAGGGGCTTGTGCAACAGCCAGCCTTTAATTAAGGGTCTTTAAAGAGCTTTCCCAGCTGGTTAACATTGCCTTGCCATATTGGAATGGTTTAGGAGCAATGCTCCTCGGGAATGGCTCCCTTCCTGTCAGCCCTTTGGAAAAATGGGGCAGAGAAAAACAGGTCCATCCTCGGTGGAGAGGACAAGGAGCCCTCCACCCTCCCGGGGAAGAAGCTCAGCAGGTGTGGCCAGGGACTGGAGGGGACAATGTGTGTCACCCAGCACTCAAATGCTGGATTGGGAGTGCCTGATCCAGCTCTGGGGTGGGTATCAGTGGCAGGAAGCAGTTCTGGGCTGTGGGGAGGCCTGAGGTCAGAGCCAGGGTGTTTTGCTCCCCTTTTCCAGAAAAGCATCCCCTGACCACTGGAGTTTGAAGTTTGCCCTGCCTGGTGCCAAGTTGGGGCTGAGGGATGCACAGCTTAGCATTGTTTTCTTCCTCCTCCTCCTCTTCATCTCTGTCCTGGCCTTGCCACAGCATTCCCAGCTTGAGGTTCCCCACTCTGTCAGCTCCAAGGACGTGGGTAGTGCTGGGGCTCCCTCTGCTCCCACAGCCTGCTTTTATCTCTGCAAAAAATCATAATAAAAGCCAAAAGGCAACTTTAATATTGTAATATTAGAGAGGGCTGGGAGGGAAGGCTCCTGCCTGGGGCTGTGGCACAGCTGGGGTCCCAAGCAGGGATCCACACTTCCATTTAGGGATGCACAGTGAAAATGAGGGAAAAATAAATGAAATCAGTGTTTTCTAGGCTTGGCTGATGTGCGCTGAGGACAGGGAGAGGGAGCCAAGGCTGAACCTCCTGCTACCTTTAGGACAGGTATTGGGATTATTGTGAGCAAAGCCCAGTTCTGAACCTGCGTTTGGAAGGTGAGATTTATGGGATCCCGGGATGGGCATCCCTCAGCACGGGGCACAACCAGGCACCAATACCCAGCCACAGGCTCCAGTAACCCGCGGAAAACATTCCAAGTCCGGAGAGGCTTCGCAATAATTTCCACATTCCGTAATTTTTCTCAAGAGGGGAAGAGAGGCAAGCCTGGAATAATTACCCACACAAGCAGCCATTGAAATGTTCTGTGCCGCGAGTACTGATCACTTGCTGTACTTAACAAGACAATTTTGGCTCTCGGCGCATAAAAGCAAGCAATGATTAAAGCTCTTGTTTGCAGGAACCATGAGCCAAAGCACAAAAGTCTGTTGCTAGATCCAAGTCTGGACTTGGCAAGCAGCTCCTGCGTGGGGAGGGAGCCAAGGTGGAGTGGCTGTGCTCCGTGTCTGGGGGGTTTGGGGTGCTGGTCCCCCCATCCTGCAGATTCCAGGAGTGTGGGGGTGAGCTGGAATATTTTTCGGGGAGTGGAAGGTGTTGCAGCTCTTTGGGGCTAGGAGGGACTCCTTGGTGGGAAGGAGCAGGTGTTGAGCTGGAAATGGGGCCAGTGGGTGTCTGCTAGTCTCCCTGTGGAGCAAGAGGATGTTTGGGAGGAGCCTGGGGAGGCAAAAGGCCCTGGTGTGTGCAGGCAGTGCCGCAAAGTGAAGAGCTTGGCTGGAGGCAGAGCTGCTGGCACCTTGTGCTGCCTGGATTTGGGGATCCCAGGCTGGGGATTCCGGGTTTCCAGGGTGTCTCAGACTCCAGCTAAACTGAAGAACCTGTTCCCTGGTGAGAGGCTGTCAGGATATCACGATTGCCCACGGGGAAAATTGCTGAAAGAACCTTTTGTGCAGTGCTGGGCACCACCCTACTGGGAAATGCTGCCCTGAGATGAACTGGGACCAGCAGGGCCAGAGCTCGCAGCATCACTGGGGATCTCTGATTAGGGACCTCCTCCCAGCCTGGCTTCGTGGCTCATGCAAGGTTATCCCCTCTGGGAAGTGATATTTGGGCAGCAAAGCCCAGAGGAGCTGTCTGTCCAGTCAGTCCTACTTGTGCCGTGGGGTGTTGAGGTCTCCTCTAAACCAGAGCCTGGTGTCCTGCAGGGGTGGGCAGCCCTGGCACACCCTGGGGAGGATCTGCTGCAGCACAGCCCCTTCTGAGGGGCTTTATTTCACCCAGAGGGTCTTCATGCTGCCAGTGTCAGTGGTGCAATGTCTCGGGGTGAGTGTCCCAGGATGGAATCTGAGTGTTGATCTCCTTTCCTGGCTCTGCACTGGGAGAGCTGGTGGTGGGATGAGCTCTGCCTGGAAGGGCAGGCAGCTCCAGCATGGCTGGTGGCAGAGGGAGCTGGGAATGAATTTGAGTCAGGACATTGGTTTCTTGCTGGCATAAATCAACCCTGTTTGGCTCAGCGCAGTTGTGTGATTGAGATCAGGTCAAGATCTGGTTCAGATCTTCCTCCTCTGCTTGTTAAGCTCCTGTCCTTGAGGATGGTGTGGGTTCACCTCGGAGGGAAGATAAATGAGTCCCGGTGTAGCAGCACTAAATCTATTCAGCCTTGTGCTGGGCTTTCCAGGGCCCTCTTTGCTGCAGGACAGGGAAATCCTTGGGACAGCTGAGAGACCCCATTCTGTATGGAAGCATCAGGTAAAGTCTCCTCTGGCCTTGCCCCTGGGGAAAAAAAGCAAGAATTGAGATGTTGAATGAATTCCACTGACATTACCTTTGCTAATTGAGTGACTGCTCATACAGAGCTGTTACTGCTGCCTTCTCCTCAACCATCAAACCAAAACAGGTCCTTGCAGAGAGCTTTTATTCCAAGCAGTGACCTCTTGAGCTCTGAGAGAGCTGTGAGGTTCCATCTCCTTCTGTGGCTGTGTCCCTTGGGTGCCTCTGCTCCAGCTTGGGTCTGGATTTGCTCTCTGTTCAAATCCTTTCATTAACTGGGAGCATCCCATGGTGGGCACAGGGCTGCATCCTGTGTCCCCAGGGATGTCCCTGCAGCACTGGCCATCCTGCCAGCCCAGGGCACAGCTGCCACCAGGACCCGCCTGGGAGCTGCACTTGGTTTTCTTGGCTTCGTTTTAGATGGAAAAGGGCAGATCTGGCAGCCCTGTGCAGTCCTGGAAGGGCCCTGGCAGATGGGCAGCCTTCATCCACGTCCCTGCTCTCTTGGATGAGTTGTGCTCGTTGGAATTATTTACTGCACCGATCGATAAACGCCCTGGGCAGTGGGCTGTATTTCATGAACACCACACTCTACATGTGCCTGCTGTTATATTTCAGGAGCATAAATAACAGCGGGGCAGCGGCAGAAATTAAAACCAAACACACAGAACTTAGAACGATTTACACCCAGAATTTTTTCAGCGCAGAAAGGAAGGAAAAAAATCCCTCCTGGGCTGTGCCCCTCACTTAAACCTTGCTCCTGCCTTTCCTGGGGTTCTGGTGCCTCTGGCTGTGCTCCTGCCTCCAGCTGAGGGGATATTGGCTGTTTCCCACCAGCACGGGAAGCCACCTGCTATCCCCACATCCCCTCGTGTGTGGGGACACAGTCCCAGGCTGGCTGGTGCCACGTGCCATTCCCGAGCCCCCCTTGGCACATCCCGCCTGCCATCAGCAGTGCCACCCTGGGGTTTATTTTCCTAGCGAGGGAAGCGTCCAGCAGCATGTGCTGCAGTCTCCAGCTTGTTTGTTTTCCTTTAAAATGCAATATAGGCCTAATTATTTGAAAACAAACTCTCCTGAAGAGCGGGGTTATTCAGAGCAGGCAGCCAGGGCTCTGTTGCCTTCCCTCTGGTAGCGTTTAAGCGTTTCCCCCGCGCGGGTGACGCAGCCGTTCCTCATAAATCAGCGGAGGTAGGAGCACATTTGCTCCCCTGGCTTTGAAGAGGCGTCAGATCTCCGAACAGAGGCTTCTTGCTGGGTGATCCTCTGGGGCTGGTTCTCATTTCCTTGTAGGAGGTGGGTCTGGAGCCCATTTTGTGCGTTTGGGAAGGCTGGCGGGGGGGAAGGGGAGGAAAACGAATGACTTTGCTTCGTTGACAAAAAAAAAAAAAAAGCCTTGACACCACGAGAGCTGTGCCCCATTAACGTCCCACTGACACAATTATTTACCAGGAAGACGCAGATATTGATTTGGCAGGAGCTGCACGTGCCATGGCAGGGCTGAGGCTGAATGGCTCCATAAACTCAAAGTGGGCTCCCTGCTAACCTGGGATTGGGTCAAGGCCACATCCCTGGAGGATCTGCTGTGGCTTTCAGCCCTCTGGTGTCGCTGCTGGCTTTGCCACGTGCCCAGAGCCATCGGGCAATGGCACTGAGGGCTGTGCTGGAGGTGCTGGGAGCAGCTGGGGGTGGTGAAGGAGGTGGGATGGCCATGCTAACCATCAACTTCTGCCTGACCTCGGACAGATAAATCCTCTAAGTGCTCTGCTCGGCCTTTGGAGGCTTCACAAAGTGTCAGCTGCTGTTACAGAGCTCAGTCAGCAATTGTGCGTTTTAACAGAAGAAAAACTGCCGAGGTGAGGCATCGAGTGCCCCAAAAATGGAGGTTTTCTTTCAGTTCTGTCCTGTTTTTATGCCTTGAAGAGAAAGTGTTAATGCACACCAGTGGCCCAGGGCATCCATTGCTGTCCCAGCCATGCTCATATCCCTCCCAAATCTCTGCTGTGCCTGCCTGGTCTGGGAAGGGCTCAGAGATGTGTCCCTGCACAAGCCTCAGCTCTGTGTTAGAGCAGGGTTGGTGAAAATGAGGCATTTCCTTCACCTCTGTGGAAGCCTCTGGATATGTCTGGGCTCTGAGGAGCTGGGCACTAATGCTGGACACCCTTTGGATATGCCTCGGGAGACACTTAAACCTGGGAATAATTTGGGTGCTGCCCCGGGGGAGCATCGCTGGCCGCAGCCAGAGCCGCCGCGGTCATCCAGAACACTCCCTGGAAGAATTTTAAGGAATTCATCTGGCAGGTTTTGAAAGGTAACTGTAACAGGAAGGTGGAGCTGGAACATTTCTGCTGCGCTGGGCCGTTTGCAGCTCGGAGCTGGCAGCAGGAGAGCTGCTGAGTGAGGAGCCGGCGCTGCCATATGGAGCTGCACGAACGCAAAGCTCCGCCGGGGCCAGGGCTTGGCAGCCCCGCTGCACAGAGCCCCTGTGTGGGAATAAATGTTGCTCCTCGGTGTTATCGGTGCTGCAGGATCTGGCTGCAGCAGAAAGAGCTGCATTTGGGCCCCACTGCAGCATGTGAGCTCAGGGAGAAGCGCACGAGTGGCCCTGATGACTGCCTGGCAGAAATCTTGTGCTTAAATTCGCTCTCTGCTGGGTCTGAGCTTTCATCTGGCTTGACTTTTGTGCCTTGGATCGCCCTTGGCTCTCCCAGAGGAGGCAGCCCTCCTGTGCTCTGTCGAGTCTGGCTGAGACAGGAGGTTTGCGAAGGGGAAGTTGGGATTTGCTGAGGAAGGTGGCAATGGGGAGGATGAAACAGGCTGGCAGGGCTGTGGCTTATTTCTGGTGATGGGAGCAGGGAAGGGGGAGGAAGAAACTCGCTGAATTTGGAATACTGGGCATTTCAGAATGAGAAAGCAAAAAAAGCCCAGCTAAAGCTGATTTTCTTTAAGCATAAAGAGTCTGTGGGAGTTTGTAGTCTCGAGGTCCTCCAGAATGTGAGTGAGGAAAGCATGAGGTGCAGAAATGAAGTCATTTCACTGCTGCTAGATGGGAGATGCATTGGAAGGGAATCAGAATCGCAGTCTGGAAGTCCCAAACCCATCCCTTGCATCCCAGCACAGTTCCCTGCTGCCTTTTTGAAACCATGGCTTTGTGGCTGCCCAACCGTGGAAGTGTCCAAGGCCAGGTTGGATGGGACTTGGAACAACCTGGGATAGTGGAAGGTGTCCCTGCCTGTGGCAGGAGGGTTGGAATTGAACGGGCCTTAAGATCCCCTCCAACCCAAACCATTCCATGATTTATCCATGAGTTGGGATCCTGAGCTGGAGGGATTTTCACCTTCATGGTGAGAGCTGCTCCTCTGCTCCTGCTCTGATCCCTAATCGAACTCGAGCTGCACTGGAGCTCCATCAGGGACACATTTGGCCTCCAGCCTCCCCACATGCAAGTGCCAATTCCCCCTTTGATTTCATAAACCGGGAGTTAAGTGCATTTGGGAGCTCTGTGACTCGGAACAGCGACCATACGGGAGAGCTCCAGAGAGGAAACACTAATGGAGAGCAAGACAAGAGCAAATCCAAAAGAACAGAAGAAACTCTTGTTAGATCTAAAGTGCAGGGCTGAGCCAGTGGATCTGGAGGTAGTTAGAGCTGTACAGCAGGCTGAAGTCTGTAATATTTTATTCCAGGGATATATATTTCCGGGACAAGTTCTTAGATTGACCTCTAGTGTTCATTTTCTTAAGGGAGAATTTTGCGATCCGGTCCCGTTTTGATCAAGTCTCGTACCTTTGCACTTTGAACAGGCTTTGAGGGGAGCTTTTGTTTTCCTAATGGATAAACCCTCCAAATGTCAGTGTGGGTCTGCAGGAGTTTTCTAACGAGCTGCCTGACAGGCAGCCAGGAGGGCTGTGGAAATGTTGACACACGATTGCCTCGGAAGGGCTGGATGCAGCCCTGGCTCTCGGAGGCAGTGGGAGCTTTGCCACCTCCACGCCAGGGCCAAACTCTCAGCCAGGAGATCAAAGGTGGATTTGTGCTGGAAAGTTTAGCTTGGAATGGCCCTTTGGATTTCACTGCTGCTCCCTTCACTGAATTCTGTGGTGAGGGAAAAATTTTACTTACTCTGAGATCCTGGTTTTCTTTTACAGCCATCCCCATATGTCTTTGGGAATTATATCCCAAGTTTTCCTCCTTGTGAACTGCTCATGCAGGGATCGAGTTTTAGACTTGGTTGGAAACTGGAGCAACTGGAGGTTGGAAGGGTTTTTCCCAGTATTGTCACTGGGAGATGCTTATCCAGTGTGTCCTAATTGGTACTGCTCAGTATCATGTGTCTCAAACTGAAATCCAGATATAATTTGGGTTTGGTTTCATGTATTTGAATGGCTGGAAGTGTCTGAATAGCAGCCAAAAATGCTAAATATCTTCTTTTCTTCCCCCCTCAACGCATTCTTCCTCTGTGTCAGGGAGCTGTCACTAAAACTATTTTTAATTGTTGTATGTTTTAATTCATGATGTTTTGTTGGAAAATATTCATCACTTGTTTGCTCAGAGAGGGAGGAGGAAATTCTGGTCTTGGGGAAAGTGATGAAAATCCAAGTCGTTTCACTGAGCTCACATTATTTTGGAATTATCCGCAGGAAAAGTTATTTTCTATAGCCTGAAGGCTCTAAAAAGAAGCACTTTGAATTTCTGTAGTCTCAGGCCAGTTAATCAGCAGACTGAGGGCTTTAAATCTTGGTCAATCAAAGCCCGAGCTTCAAAAAAGCGAGAAAATTGAAGAAAAAAGCCTTGTGTCATTGTTTTCAAGCAGTGAATTCCTATACAAGCATCTTATTCTGCCTTTTTGATACAAAAACTACACAGTAGGGTTAGTTCTGGCATAAGTTTATTTGTTAATTATTCACCAAAAATAAACTAACTGCTCAGTGATGATGCAGAAGGTCTGAGGTTTCAGCTGTGGTGTTTATATTTTGCTGTAACTCCACACTGGCACCTGATGGGAGCTGATTTTGGTGCAGGGCTTGGTGCTGATGGCTCGTGTTCCTCTCTGGGTTGTGCCACGTCTCTCTCGTGTGACATTCCTGCTCCAGGAGGGATTCATTAGTGATGGAATCAGGAGGAATGGAGCTCGCTGATGAACAGGGAGCCAGGCACTGTCGTGGAGGGAGAGGAGCAGTGCCATTCCCTCCCTGCCCGTGGGCAAGGCCAGGTCTGGTTTGAAGCAGCTTCAGGTGAATTCTTCTGAGAGAACAGGAAGACTTTGTTATCTTGAGAGCAGCTGTTGTTACTCTTCCTGGGCAGCTGGAAAGAGCAGCTACACGGCCCACATAGATTTACGCCGTAAAAAAAGCCCATTTTTTGGTCTTTGCCAGCAATGGGGCTTTTTTTTGCGCAGGGAGAGCTGCTGGCATCCCCAGCAGAGCCCTTGGCACGTTTGCTCTCACCCGTGTTGGGGTCTGAGCTCTCTCCAGAATTGTGCTGCTGCCACATACATGCACCAGCCTCAGGTCTTGGCATCTTCCCTGGCCCAAAGAAGCCAGAATTAGCCCAGATTAGATGGGAACCAGCCACGGTGGGTCATGTTAATCTTACAACAAGGCTCTGGGTTGTTGCATTTTTCCATGCTGCAGATGGTCGTGGTGCTGCTCGGAGTGAGGAAATTCTGCTGAAAGAGCACTGGGATGGTTCCAGTGCAGGGGACCAGGATGGGAGAGAACCAGGCTGAAGTGAGAGCTGAACAAAGACTCGCTGGGGTGATGGGGAGAAATTTGGATTAAATATCCCTGAACACACTGAGCACCTGTTGGCTGCATCAGCACCTGCATTGCTGCTGGAGATGTCCATCATTACTCCATCAGCACTCCCGAGGCTCAGCCAGTTCAGGTATCAGCCAAAACCACTGAACACTCAGTACCTTTAATAATCTGTTGCTTTTAATGCATTCAGTCAGGCCAATTACATAAAATTACACGTCTGCCCTCTCCATTTTAAAAGTTCTTTGGGTCCTAAGGATGTATAAATATTCAATAAGCCCTCTCAGTAAACGCTGCGGGCAGCAGAAAACGCACAGAGCAAATATTTTTATACTGCTCTGGTTTTGGAAATGGTTTCTGAAATGTCCCTGCTAGTGCTGGACTTTCTTACCCTGAATACAAAGTGTACTGATGGTCACGTAACAAACCGCTAAAGCGAATTACGAAATGCCATTTGCACTCCTTGACCATGCCAACGAGTGTAATTTAAATAAATCTATTCGTGAAGGCCTAATTAGCAGGGGCTGGGCAATTTGCAGCAGTGTATGGGAAAGTTCTGCCAATCACAGGTTGAATCGGCAGAGTGCTAAGTGCCGCTGAAGTGCTGCAGAGGTAAAATCACTTGGAGCTTTCAGGGATCAAGCACCAGATCAGAAAAAACACGGAATTAAAGTGTTGCTCTCCCGCGGGGGCTGGTGCTGAAGAGGGGAGCAGGTTTTGAGTGGCACATGGACATTAGGAAACTGCTTCTGGCCTTTCTCTCGCCTCTGTTTTCCCAGTTGTCAAAGGGAGATAACGATGCTGATTTCTTTTTGAGATCACTTTGAGGTCAGCTTTGAGGAGGAAAGCTTGAGTAAAGCTGGATGCAAGTTGAGTAACATTTGTTTTTGCAGATGCTCTTCAGTGTTTGTATTAAAAATTCCTAACTGGGAGAATCAGCTGGTGTTGTCCATCAGTGGGAAAAAAGCAGGTTTGACATTTGTTTGTTATAAGCACTAAAAAAGGTTTTATTTGTTCTCAGTAACACAGGAGTCTGAGTCCCTGATGTCCCCTGAGATGCCATGTGCTGTATGAATGGCAGAATTCACAGTGTCACCTGAGACAGGTACATCCATCAAATGAGGATCTGCAAGACAGAAATTCAGCATCTAATCAGACATCTCAGAGGGAAAGAACCCCAGTCTCACTTTGTCCCCTGCCTTTGTGCGTCCTGTCACGATGGCCCTGATAACGTCTTCCCAGCAGGAGCTACCCTGGGAAAGTAAAAAGCAGCTTTTTTTTTCCCCAAATGTACATTGAAAATAGGAGTGGAAGCAAACCACAAAGCAAACCCACCCGGCGATTATGGGGAGCCGAGGAGAGGCACAACAGCACCCTTGTTCTGGTGGCTTTGAAACGGAACAAAGGCCTGGAGGGGACACGGCAGCGTCGGGTTTCACCTGCCCTCTGTGCTTGTGGGAGAAAAGCAGCTCCACCTGGACAAAACCCACTGGAAGAGGTGACCTGCATAAGATCCTGGTCAGTTCTGCAAGGCTCCACCGCAGCAGGTACTTGTGTCCCACCAAAACCTTGCTGAGATCCCTGGGCTGTGATCCTGATTTGTCACCTTCTGCAGCACTGGAGACCCCACAGGTCTCATTTCAGGGATTTTTCCCCCATTTTGCATTGCAGTCGTGGCTGTAAGAATGAGATTTGTACCTTTGCCAGCATTTCCCAGCCAGTGTCCAAGTTCTCCTTTCCATTCAATTAGCATCCCATCACCAGGCTCATTATCTTCTGCTTGTTCATTAGCTTGAGATAATGAAAACAACACAACCGACCAAAAAAATGTCATATTCTGTTTAGTGCAGATTCAAACCTGTGAAACAAAGTTAGATCCATGGATCAAACTGTATAAAAGGTGACCTAAAAAAAAACAACCCACCCAGGCTGTTGGTTCCCTGGCATCCCATTTGTCATCAGCATGGGATAACTATCATGGACTTTTGTGACACAATAAATACGAGAGCACAGGTGGGATCCATTTTCGGCTGTTTAATTGAAGAAATTAAAGATCCTGTAATACAGAGTCAACACAGAGAATTTGTCAGGCTGCACACAAAACTTCCAATAGCCGTGACCTTGAGGTTATAAAATTACTCATCAGGAGGAAAGTTTTTTTATGACGCAGAAGTGAAGGGTATTGATTTTTATAAAATATAATTTTATATTCAGTATAAATGGACAGAATGGCTCGAGCCAGCTTTCTGCAGAGCCTGAAAATATGGGCGTGTGGGGTGCAAATCAATACAAATAATATCGTAAACCAGAAATTTTGATTAATTTATGAAATATGGGCTGCAACTTTTTTCCCCTTATAGACAACATTAAAAAAAAAATTGGGAAAAGAGGAAGAAAATAAGTAGGCCGTTCTGAGGGAGGAGGGGCACTGAACCTTTTCCCGCCATTTTGCCGGTGCCATTTTGTCTCCTTCACGAACCTAGGGGCTGAAGAGTCCAGGAGGAGGCCGAAGGGTTCCTGAGGGGGCAGCTGAGGGGAAAGGTGGGTGTGTGAGGAGAGCTGAGGGGTCCATGATGGGCTGGGGGGTTGCTGAGGAGCACCTCGGCAGGTTGAGGGAGTGTGAGGTGCATGAGGAGGTTGAGGAGTTCCTGAGGGGGTTGAGGGATTCCTGAGGGGGCTGAGATGTCCCTGAGGGATTCCTAAGGGGCCAAG
>VZRM01008896.1:589512-599567 GCA_013397955.1 Grantiella picta | reverse complement strand
GCTGAGGTGTCCCTGAGGGACTGAGGGATTCCTGAGTGGGCTGAGGTGTCCCTGAGGGGACTGAGGGGCTGAGGTGTCCCTGAGGGATTCCTGAGGGGGCCAAGGGATTCCTGAGTGGGCTGAGGTGTCCCTGAGGTGTCCCTGAGGGACTGAGGGATTCCTGAGTGGGCTGAGGTGTCCCTGAGGGACTGAGGGGCTGAGGTGTCCCTGAGGGATTCCTGAGGGGACTGAGGTGTCCCTGAGTGGGACATCCCAGCTCCAGCCATCAGAACCCGGAGCATTTAAAATCCTAAATGTCCATTTTAATCTCCCTCCAATACAGGTGTTCCCAGCACTGGTTCCTTCGACCTGATCTGGCTGGTGTGAGGTGCAGCAGTTAACAATATTTAACTTCTTCCGAGGTGAGAGTATTACCCTTCCTACAGAAGGAAACATAAATTCTTCCATCTAATGGGATGGGAACAAGTTTGAGGGCCCCATTGATCAGTGGTTTCTGTAAGGCAAATTTGGGCTGGCTCTCTGTGAGAGCATAGTTTGAAATGCTCTTTTACAGAAATCACTTGGTTCTCAGATAACTTCTTGTTTGTCTTTCAAATGTAGACTTATTTGTTCTCTGGTTCAACAGAGTTTTATCCTAATGCCTGATGAAATGGTGAACAATACTCACACGAGGTTCCAGGTACACAGACTGTGAAAGCCATTCAGGATTTTGTTATGAAGATTGAACAGGCATCCTTTGAAAAATGTTAGCAGTTCTCTCCTATTAAAGGTTATTAAGATTTGGACAATGCGATGGTTCCTTTTACAACAGAAAATAGAATCTGACAACTATTTGTTAAGTATCTAAACGTCTCTGAGGTACCCATGAAATAACAAGAGGCATTCAGAGGGTCTAACAAAGCACCCATGGCTCCACTTTGGCATCTCCAGAGAGGACCTGGGTGCTTTCAGGGCTGGGCAGTAAATGCCATGTTGGCAGCCTGAAAAGAACTGATTTCCATGTATTATTTTAATACATCCAGAACTTTTCTGTTTTGAGGAAGGAATAAACTCACATTTTAAAGGAGTATAATACCAAGTCCAAAACCTCAATTAAAGGTGCTTTGCAACCCAACACTTTTCTTTCCTCATATATAAATTGCCTTTTATATATGAGCTGCCTTATTAAATTCAGTTGGACTTCCCAGAGAGGAGGGTAAATATTTTTCAGAGCCTGGCGCTAATGGAGTAATTTAATGATGAATAATAAATAAAAATTACAGGCCTTCAGTTGAGAAGCATAGGTAGAGCCGTCACAGTAAAATTCATAACTTCCATCGCCGAATCCAAACAATAAAGAATTGTCTACTTCAGATGGCTTGAAATGCCTCTTATTGAAAACAGATGCTATTAGGTCAAAACATTTATGTTAAAAAATAACTTGTTATTCTCACTGTGAATGGTCTTAAGTGATTTGTTTGGATTTTCACAAAATCTAAATCAGTTTCCTCAAGTTTCAGATAGAGAATGGCTCATTCTCGTTCAGCACGGGACTTTGTTGCACTTTCAGATCTGCATCCAAACCTCGCTCGTCCTGTAAGTCTCATAGCCTTGGTCCTTTTGTTCCCAGATGAAATTGTATCTGACTGTCTTATATTACTGCAAAATTATGTAATTGATGTGTATTTAGGTACTAATAGCATTAGTGCAATTGTTGGGTAGAAAGGACCTTCCCTTCTTTGTGTGCAAAGCAGCAAAATGAAAATTGATGCTGTCGTTGTCCACAGCCTGTGGGTACCACGAGCACAGATATTGACTGGACAATTCAATGTATCAGAGGCCTCTTTGTAGCATTTTAAATGGATGCTGAATTAGTGAAGACATTATTAAAGACGTTACAGAGTCAGCATTGTGCAGCCACAATGCATCAGTGACCTCAATGGTCTCTCACGGCACGCCATGGATGTAGGGCTGATCCTGGAGTGCTCAGTCCCTGACACATTCCTGGTTATTCACACTCAGCTCTGGCTGAAGGGGGTTTGAACTGGGGAAAAATCCCATTTCCATGGCAGGCTCGTTTCTGTTTCTTTGGGATTAAAAGCAGGTTTTCATGGAATCACAGAATTGTTTGGGTTGGAAAGCTTAAAGCTCATCCAGTGCCACCCTTGCCATGGGCAGGAGCACCTTCCACTAGACCAGGCTGCTCCAAGCCCTGTCCAAGCTGGCCTTGGACACTTTCAGGGATGCAGGGGCAAACACAGCTCCTCTGGGCACCCTCACCCTCACAGGGAAGGATTTCTCCCCAGTATCCTAAACCCACTCTCTTTCAGTTTGAAGCCATCCCCCCTTGTCCTGTCCCTCCATCCCTTGTAAAGAGCTTCTCTCCATGTTTCTTGTCAGCTCCTTCAGACACTGGAAGGCCACAATTAGGTCAACCCAAAGCTTCTCTTTTCCAGGATTGAGCAATCCCAATTCTTTCAGCCTTTGCAATCATCCTGGTGCCTCCACTGGACTCAGCCCAGCAGCTCCAGGCCCTTCCTGCTCTGGGACCCCAGGGCTGGAGGCAGCTCTGCAGGTGGGGTCTCACCTGAGCAGGGAGGCAGAATCTACCCTCCCCTGCCCCAGTGAAGTCCTGATGTTCCTGAAAAGAGTGAAAACACGCAGTTTTCCCATTCCCACAGCTTTGTACTTGGGATGGCACAATTTAACTATTTTTTTCTCATTTACTTCAAACGAATGCAAGAGGAATCACACAAAAGGGATGATCTAAGTTTTCTATACTCTCCCAGCCATATTGATCCAAACTGATCTTCAGCAATGCTAATTTAACCTGTGATTCACAGTTCCTCTCAAGCAGTGATCCACTAACTCAGTTAAAACTTTTATTATATAAATATAACTAATCTTGAGTATTGCAGTTAGCAACACACGGTAATGGAAGTGTTTTTATAAAACAGTATTTCATGATAGAATGATCCGTGTGTGTTGTTTTAGGACGTTAAAACAACTGAACACACAAAGTATCAAAATGTCATGGTTTATTAGTTTGCTGTTTATTTTTAAAAGTGAAAGAGATTCAAGTTTGAAAGTGAAAGAGATTCAAGTGTAAACACTTGCAGTGTGTTCATGGTGTAGCTCATGATTTGGTTGAGCAGCTTGAAGCAGTGCTCTGCCAAAACAGGCAGCACAGGGGGGCTGTGTTCCCCTCCTTTTCTGGGGGGGAAATTAGTGCTCGGGCAGTTGCACAACAAGCTGATCAAGGAAATGATCTCTGGAAGTTTTTCTCCCTTCCTCACTCCAAAATAGTTTCCAGCCAGATCACTTCCTTCTGCCAGCTCCCTGTGCAGGCTTGGTGTTGGAGACACAGAGCTGAACACATTTGCCAGGGCAGATTTCTTTGGGAAACTGGATATTTACATCAGCCTAATTTCTGTGGGCACTCATCCTAAATGTCAGTGCTTTTGACTGGGGCTGAGATACAGGGAATGTTGCACTCTGATTTAATAGACTTTTTTTTTTTTTAATTAAGAAACAAACCCCAAAATAGAAAAAATCCTAATCAGAATCACTACATACAGTGGACATAAAGTATCTGGAAGTGGGATATTACACTGCTGTACACAAGCGCTCTCTTACTGAGTATTTCCATCCCTGCAGGATAAGGCAGTTCTCGTGCTCCCTCTAGTGATTCCAAGGCAACTGGAGAGCTGATCTTTGAGCACGTGTAGATGTTGTTGCAGTGAAGTCAGGCTGGTCACCTTGCTTCATGAATAGCACAAAATTAATTCTAGTTGGGTCATTGAATTGTAACCCTGCCCATCCTAGCTGGCTCTGGAATTCCGCTGGGATGTGGCAGTCAGTACTGTGAGAAGGGCTCGTGTGAGGGAGCTGAGGCTGCCCCTGGATCCCTGGCAGTGTCCCAGGCCAGGTTGGATGGAGCTTGGAGCAGCCTGGGATGGTGGAAGGTGTCCCTGCCATCGCAGGGGGTGGCACTGGATGAGTTTTAAGGTCCCTCCAACCCAAAGCATTCCAGGATTCTATGAAGTGGAATTGATGTGGGATGCCCAACGTTTTGAAGGATCCTGGCAGTATTGCACTGTCAGTTTCTTTTCCCAGTCCTCGTCCCATTCTGACTTTCCTTGCTTGCCTATTAAATTCCAAACGAGCACTGCAAAACTCTTCTCTGACACCGAGGTCCCCTTACTTCAAAAACCACCACCAACCCACCACACAGCTGTTCTATTATATTATAAATAGATAATATATCTATATCTTCATGAGTGTGTTTGCTTCCAGTAGTTCTGCTTGCCAACTGAGAGCAGGATGTTTTTACATAATAAATACGGGTTTAGCAAAGCAGAATAAGATTGATTTTGCTTTGAATCATCAGCAAAGTTCCTTGCCTCAGCTCCCTTTGAGTCAGTTGAAAGAAAGCAAGAGAGAGGCGCCTGTAGAAATTGAGGTTGCGTGGATGAGGCCAAGACAACCTCCTGTGGGTGCACACGTGTAGCTCGTGGTGCTGACAGCCAGGAAAATCTTGGACACTTAACTGTAAAATAAATCCTGTCCAGACTTTTCATGGTGCATTTGAGGAGATCTGAGACCTGTGCAGAGAGCATGAAACAACAACATCGCTGCCTACCTGAGGAGAGATTGCTGTGGAACAGCCAACACTGGGAAGGTTTGGGGTCAACTTCTGTCCTCCCATTTACTTTACAAACAGAAACAGATGTATTTATTTTAATATTTTTATTAGTCACTATTTTTTCCTAAAGTAAACTTGTGTGTTTATGTTTTAGTCGTTAGTTCATACGGTACTGTGGAATAAATAGATTAAAATGATTACCAGTCAGAAATATGTTTATTATCATCAGCAGAGTATAATTCTATGAAATCTAATTCATCATCTACATCTGGGTTTAATACTTGTACTCTATAATCTTTTTATTTTTCAGAATGTAATCGGGGTGGTTATTGGGAAAACAGATGTCAGAAGCTTTCCAGACCGAAAAAGTACAGTCCCTTTAAACTCTTTTTCCTTCATTTTCTTCAACGGTGTAATTTGGCAGAAATGACTGAAATCAGTATTTAAATGATAAACAGATTTCTCAGTGTAAAATGCATAGAATAAAAATGCACCCAAAAAAAAATTGTTTGAGAACCAAGATGAAAGAGCAGCATTGGTTTAGCTAAACCATATCAATTAGAAATTGGAAAAACTCTGTCATGGAAGTGTTTCAGGCTCTGAAGATGGAACCAGTATGAACCCACCCTTCCATAAATACTGCTGGAAGGGATCTGGTGCCTTTATATTCGTTCTCTCTTAGAAATATTGAGGACATGTCTTGAGGAGTGACACAAGTAATTTCTGGCCTGAGTAGCAACAGCTTCAACTAGGGGAAAAAATTGAATTTTATGTTTTTAATACAGCATTAATTGGAAACTGAAATGACAAATCTACAGTGAGGGTTGGTACAGACACTGTCAGGTGTGACATCACACCGCTCTTCCCTTCTCTGGTGCTCACTCTAAGTTTCTATGCTGCTGCCTGAAGTGAAGCGCTGGCTGGATGGGGTGGTACAGCTACAGCAGGAATTGCAGCCCATTCCCAAACACCAGCGTGTTCCTGCACCACCTGCTGGCCTCCAGTGGCAGGAAATTCACGCCAAAATCAAGGAAAACCTCAAACCAATACTTTTTATATACATATTCTAGTATAAATCAAACTGTGCTGAGGAATAGCTACAATGCTGTTTATTTTTGCAGACATTGGCACTGAAAGATACACCTTCAGTTTTACTATTCGTGATTCCCCAACCTATTTCATAAATGTCCAGTCCTGGGGCAGAGAAGAGTACATCAGATCCCTCACAGAAAGCTTCAGAGTGGGTGACTGCGGTAAGTTGGACTTTATTCTTACCATGTTTCTGTTTGCATATAAATCAGTGTCGTGCTGGTGGCTCTGCTGTGTTTTTCTCTGAGGACTCAGCAAACAGCTTAATTGGAAACAAATTGTTCAGTTACGTTCAGTATAAAGAGGAAAGGAACAAGATTCCAAGGATTTAAATGCCAACCCAGTAAATTTGTCAACAAAAGGACCAGGCAGATACCCACTGAGTGCAGCAGCTCAGAACTGGCCTGCAGTTAATCAATGTAAAGTCCTGCATTATACTGGGGTCTTATAAATGATGAAAAATAAGCTGTAAAACAGTTTGGTGTTTGTCTTCCTTCAGTTATAGATATGACTGTGATTGTTCATAAAACCACAACAAAAATCCTGTCTTTATTTACAGGATGTGCTTTTACCTTTTTAAGTTAATAGAAATGCTTTGCTGCCCATGGTTGTTTGGGTAGAACTTGTGAGCATGCAGAGCATGCACACAAAAATATCTGTAATTGTATCTATAATCAATTTCTAACATTACTTCTCAATGTCTTATTTTAGTTACAATCGAAAATCCTTTAATTCAGTCAAAGGAAGCAGAAAGGGAAGAAAAATTCAACCCTGTAACTCCCAGGTAAATTTAAAGCATAGAATGGAAAGATCAAAATTAAGACTTGCTTTAATTTCCTGCAACGTGAAATGGCAGAAATATTTGGTGTTTTCTTCTTGTATAGCTGCACCTTCTTCCTTGTGCTCAATCATGTCTGGTCACCTCTCAAAGGAGAATATATTTCATAAATAGATGGTCATAAAGCAATCATTTTCCTTGTAACTAATCAGAGTCGACTCCATTCTTTCAGTAAAGCCTACTAGCATTTTTTTGTACCTTTAGGAAAAACTATAATGAAATAAAGTTACTTTTTCATATGAATTGAACTAACAGCTCACACTGTTGATATATCAGTGAGTTCCATGGTGATCCATGTGATTTGTCCTGTTCTAGCTGCTACAAATTACTGCTCAGTGAAAATCACTCTGTGGTCAAAACATCTTCCCGCTATGACACAGACACCAGACTCCTTTCTCTGCTGCACCTGCCTGTCAAGGACCCTCAGGATTATTATTCCCTGGGGGACATCGTGGCAAATGGACAAAGCCTCCATGGCAGAGTGCTCAACGTGCTGGCAGCTGTGATGTCAGTAAGTGAGGAGCATTTCTCTGCTCTGCCACGACTAACTCCATTGTAAATATGTGTAAATATGGATTTTGGGCCTCACAGTGGCCAGGACTGAGTTTGTTCAGCTTGGCAGCTGAGTGACAATAACCACACACACCCTTAGATGAGATATTTATCAACAACATGAAAAGGAAAATTAAGTGATCCCATTTTTAGTGGTCCACAGAGGGGTTTTCCCCCCTTTTCTAATCCTTTTATTTTCTAAGTTATGCATTTATTCTTATTCTCCTAAACACTTAACAGAGGACAAGTGACTGCTTCTCTTTCTTCTTTAAGGTTGGGGAGCCAAAGTATTTTACAACTTCAGACAAAAGGAAAGGCCAGAGGTGTGAAGTAAAGCTGTTCGATGAAACAGAGAGATCTTTCCCAATAGTATGGTAAAACATTCTTTAATTCACCAAAACCCACAATTTTATGCTAGCATGGGTACAGAAATTAGCTGTAACACACACTTATTAATTAGAAGCCTGTCTTTTAATTTAAATATATTGTTATTTAGGAGGCAGCTGTGATGAGGCAGCAATGTACATTGAAAAGAGACTTAAAAAGAGATTCATTAGAGTGGCCCTATATATCTTGTGTAGTTTTGTGGTTTGCTGACAGCCTGCTGGCTCATGGATGGCAAAATGAAGCTTAGTTCCAAATAATTCCTTTAGAATTCCTTTTTTTTTAATGTGGACATTTGAGCTAATTCAGGAAATGGCATTTAAAACCAGCTGCAAAGGCTGCTGTGTTTCTTCCACAAACAGGAGGGCAGGAAAAAGAAGAGCACTTTAAAATTTTCAAAGCCAAGCAGAATTGCAAGGTGGAATGGAAATAGGTTGAAGTAATTTTTTAATATTTAAAATAATGCAGAAACATTTTGATACGACTTTGGCTGTATTTTCAAACTCTGTCCTGTTTGCAAACACCACTACACCCATCCCATTTCTACTTGTCAAAAGTGCTTTGTTTACAGAGGAACCTTTGCATTTTGCCCACAGTTTGTTCAATAAACTGGTGGCTTTTCCACGTGCAAGGGCACGTGGTGTGTGGGTATTCCCTTGCCCTGGGATTGCTGTTTGGTGGCTGAAAAATGACTTCAGGGTGGTTGAAAAATGACCTTTATTCCCTCAAGGGAAGTAGAAAGACAACCCTGCACTGCGAGCTAGGAGCTGTGTTATCATCAGGGATGTTTAGCATGGGATGCTTAACACAATTTATACCTACAAACCCAAAATAAGCATCTCTGGGGTGAAATCTTCCAGCCCAGTATTAATGTGGAGCAGCTCCTCCCACAGTTCTCTTTCAGTGCTGGGCCTTGGGCTTTGTCAGGGTATTTCAGAGCCCATCAGTGAAGAGGTGGCTGAGCAGTGGTAGATGAAAAGGAAATATCTTAAATCTTTTTCCAAGGTTTAAGGGAAAAACCCACCAGAACAAATCCGTGCTTTGGCTGTGTTCTTGCCAGCCAAATTTAGGAGGAGCTGAATGAGATTTTATCAAGAGAGCATGAAATTACCATTTTTGAGGGATACTACTGACCTCACCCCAGCCTCATCATCCCAAATCACAAAGATCCCAGTGTTGGGAAGTGGCTGAACATCTGGCCTGGGGATCTGAGCAATCAGCCTGGCCCAGCACATGCTCAGCTCACAAACTGCTCCTTTAGCTGGGATTTGCTTTAGTTAGAAATTATTTTTTATAAAAGCTGAAATACAGCATTTCCCAGGTATATTCTGCTTTTAAAGCCACCTTTATTTTACCCTGTTTGGCATGGGATAAAATAGGCACATGGAATTTCAATGCCACGTGTGTCACTAAGGAGTCTTGTCCCATTTGACCAGTTTGATTATAACTTATTTAGTAGTTTAGTGGTAAACAATTTGAATGCTGCCTCAAAAACGTTTTGACACATCCACTTTTGTCTAATTTAGTTGGGATAATGAATCCATCCAGCTGGCACAGAGTTGGATCCCCCAAGAAACAGGTAAACCAGTCTGGTTTATGTTTTTACTGTAGTTTTTAATGTGATATTTATTCTACACTAACATGGGGGTGTTTTTGTACACAGTTATATTTGCATCAGATGTGAGAATCAATTTTGACAAATTTAGGAACTGCATGATTGCAACTGTGATATCCAAAACCATCATTACAACTAACCCAGGTAAGAGCTGCTGAAGTATTTCTTTGGTTTTAGTAATTAATCTAGGCTAAAATGCATTAATTAATTTATTGGAGGTCTGGTTTCTTCTGCCTGCTTTTCTCACAAAGCTCCCTGCTTTTTGTCTGCTATGTAATGACCAATGCCTTTGGCTTCTCCTCTTATTTTTGATTTATTTTATTTTATCTAAGCAGCCTTCATATATTTATTGCATGCAGAACCAAGAGTTAAAGTAAAAAAGAGAAAAGCAAATCTTGGCTATGTGTTTGTGCTACTGGAATAAAAACTTGCAAAATATAGAAATACTGTAATTTTTACATGCAACATATACTAATAACTTTTAAAAATGCATCTTCAGAAACAGCAGAAGCAAATGTTCTCTTCAGCTTCATCAAAGAGAGTGCCCAGTCAGGAGCTCTGCCTGACCCAGTGAAGGAGCTGCGAAATGAAACCATTAACTGTAAGCAAGGACACAGACATTTGGTTTTATTTACCTGCACAGTGTCATTTCATAGTGCAGCTGAAAGAATTCCTGCTCTGTGTGTTCATAGCAGCAAAACTCAGGTACGGCCTGGCTGAATATTTAAAGTTTGGACTGTTCTTTTTGGGGCTGTGCCTTATTTTATCATTAACTATCTTCAGCAGACTGTGCTAGCTGCAGCCTGTCTGGTGTGTTCTTCCTGTCTGGAATAGGGATGGAAAATTGAGGTGGAAAGCTTTTGTCAAAAACTCCTTTTGGAGGATACAAAGATTAAATAATAGATATATTCCTAATCTGCGTGCCCTTTTGTTTTACCTTTTTTTTTTTTTTG
>VZRM01008896.1:556420-574178 GCA_013397955.1 Grantiella picta | reverse complement strand
CCCTCAGCCCCTTCCCTCAGCCCCTTCCCTCAGCCCTCCCCATGCCGCACCGGAGCCTCGCCGACCCCACAGCGAGCGGGAATAACCTCAAACATCCCTTCGGAGGGGTTCTGCCATGCCCGGCCCCGTTTTTCAGCAGCCGGGGTGGCCGTGAGCCCCATGTCCCTCTGGTGTCCCCTGTGCCACCCCTCAGCGTGCAGACGCTGTCGCGGGTTTTAAGCGTTCGGTGCTGGCTCGGTCATTTCCTTCCTCTCGCAGTCGGAGGTTTTGTTGCTGGCCATGAATGTTAAGTTGGCGTTCGGAGCCTCCTGGCAGCCGTGCCGGGTTTGCAGTTCGGTGTGGCCAGCGTGGGTGGCACGGCCACCGTGTCCCTGCTGTGGCAGTGACCCTGTGCGTTGCTCTGTGCCTTCACTAAGAAAGCACAGGAAATAAATGCCACCATCCCCACGGAATCAGCGTGTTCCCGTCCTTCTGCTCCACTCTGCACCACAGGGACAGGCCCTTGTCCCACCCTCACCCTGTGGCTCCTCAGGACAGGCCCTGGCACGGCCGCAGGGTGTGTGTGACCTGCTCACCCCTGGTCTGTGTCCCTTTCAGCTGCTGGAGATCATCAGGAAGGAGGACGTGGTGCTCAGGGCCATCCTCACCACCCACCACCACTGGTAGGTGTGGCCGGCTCGGGGTGGCCGTGTCCCCACGGGGACAGTGCCCAGTCCCAGTGACCGCTCTGCCCTCAGGGACCACGCCAAGGGCAACGAGGAGCTGGCCCAGCTCTTCCCCGGCCTGCAGGTGTTCGGCGCTGACGATCGCATCGGAGCTCTCACGCACAAGGTCACCCACGGCCAGGAGCTCACGGTGCGTGGCCGAAGGAGTGTGGGGACATTCTGGGCTCAGACCCCACATACGTGTCCCACCTGCGGGGTGGGGTGATGCTGTGGTCCCCAGTGGGGTGGCACTGTGGTCTCAGTGGGGTTGGTGCTGCTGGGCCGTGCTCCGCTCTTCGTGTCCTGGGCTGCTTGCAGATGTGGCTCCATGGATTCTAGGCTGGGATGGAGGAGAAATTTCATCCCAATCCCAGTCTGTCTGGGGCTGTGCTGGAGGATCCCATCCTCTCCTGGGGCTGGGTTCCAAATGCCATCAGAGCAGACACCCCTGGACCCACCTAAGCCCCCAACAGCACCTCTGTGACCCACTGGGCCCCAGGCAGGGTGTGGGGATGTCTGTTTGTCCCCCTCAGTGGGACCCTGACCATCTCTCCCCCCAGTTTGGGGCCATCAGGGTGAGGTGCCTCTTTACCCCATGCCACACCTCAGGCCACATGTGCTACTTCATGTGGGAGGACGATTCCCCGGATGCTCCAGCTCTTTTCTCAGGTATCCCTGTTCCCCACACTCAGCGCTCCTGGGGTGAGCCCAGCATCCCCTGGCACCCCAAATCCCGGCACTGGGGTCCCTCAGTGCCCAGCCCCCTTTCCCACAGGGGACACTCTGTTCGTGGGGGGCTGCGGGCAGTTCTTCGAGGGGACAGCTGAGCAGATGCACATCAACCTCACCCAAATCCTGGGGACTTTGCCCAAAGAGACGGTGAGTCCCTCAGCTCCCGGCCTGGGGAGGGGTTCTGGAGCCAGGACGGGCTCAAGGCAGTGATCCTGGGGTCGGATCCAGTACTGGGAGTGGGTTTGACGCCGGTGCCTCCCACAGAAGATTTTCTGTGGCCACGAGTGCACCGTCAGAAACCTCAAATTCGCCTTGAAAGTGGAGCCAGAGAACGAAGCGGTGAAGGAGAAGCTGGCATGGGCCAAAGTAAGTGGCTGTGGCCTCTGCTGGGGTGGGGCTGGGGGGATGCTGATGGCAGCGGGATTGGGATGTGTGTGGGATGGCAGTGGGACTGGAGTGTGTGTGGGATGGCAGAGGGATTGGGATGCAGCAGGATGTGTGTGGGATGGCAGAGGGATTGGGATGGCAGCGGGATTGGGATACCTCTGCTCTCTCGCAGCAGCGGGATGATGACGATGTGCCCACAGTTCCCTCCACGCTGCAGGAGGAGTTCCTGTACAACCCTTTCCTGCGGGTCACGTAAGCACTGCTGGGGCCCTGCCCCAAAATCTTTCCCCTCCAGCATCATTCCTTTTCCCAATGGCTTCATGAACAAGTGGGAAATCCGAGCCCGGATTGGGGAAGGGTGCCTGGATTTGGGGTCACCCCAGAGCCCCCCATGTGCCCCAGCAGGGCTCAGCAGAGGATGGGACTCCCCTGCTGTCCATCCCAGCGGGGTGGGGGTCCCACCCTGTCCCCGTGGGCACAGCAGGGCTGTCCCCTTGCAGGGAGGAGGCTGTGCAGAAGTTCACGGGCAGGACGGAGCCTGTGGAGGTGCTGAGGGCGCTGCGCTCCGAGAGGGACAACTTCAAGAAGCCCAAGGAGAGGCCCAACCCGCAGGCCATGCTGGCCTTTGACTGGGGACTCTTCGGGCCCTTCCTGGAGAAGAAGTGACATCCCTGCCGTGCCAGGGCTCCCTCCTAGCTGTGTCTGGCTTGGATTCACTCCCAGCTGGGCACTGCTGTTTGTCTTTAAGCTGCTCCTTTGAGGCTGCTCTGCTCTGCTCCCCCTCTGGCAGCGTCCAGCTCCCCAGGCCCGAGGAGCTCCCTGTGCAGCAGGAGCACCTGGACACCTTTGGTGAGCTCCCACTGGTGCTGGGATGCAGCTGCTGCCAGCAGAGGGTCAGGACAGAGGCTTGGAGGAGGGGACACTCCCGATTTGGGGCTCAGTGCAGGAGCTGCAGCCCCGTGCCATGGAAGGGAGCCAAGGAAGGGCAGGGAAAAGCAGGAATGCTCAGGGACTGCGGTGCTGTGCCCCGTGGAGCACCAGGCTCCCCTGCCTGTGCTCCTGCCAGCGCTGGGGCTGCATCCCATTCCCAGGGGGTTGTTTGATGCTCCCCATGGCTTTGGAGCTCCTGGAAGCCCTCCTGGCCCTGCCTGTCCTGACCCAGCCACCCTCAGGCTAGGCATGAGGTGTGGAGACTTGGATACCCACAGGAAGCTGGGCAGTGACTGGTGGCACTGGTGCCCATCTGACTCCAGCCCTGTGCTAACAAAACCCTCATCACAGCAGGGTTTGGGTGAGGTTTTCCCCATTTTTCCTGTAGGTCACGCAGGGATTTGTGTAGGGATTGTGACTCAATCGCTGCCTTCAGGAGACCTCGGAAGCCCTTGGACCATGTGGGGTGTCCAGGTGGAGCCCAGGACTCCCTGCCCCAACCCCTCTGGCTTCGGGAGGGATTTCCCAAGGTGGGACAGATTTTAGGCAGCAAACAACAAAGTGCTGCCAGGCATCCCTTGCTTTTTGCTTTCTCCAGGATAAAAACTGGAAAACACTTGGTGCCAACTCCATAGACATTGCCTTGTCTTCAAGAGCCAGAGACCAGCTGGGGCTCCCAGCCAGGCCTCTCCAGCCTTCACTCTGTGCAGAATCAGGGCTGTGTTTTATTTTTTTTCAAGTCTGAGAATGGTGCAGAGTTTTTTTGCAGGTGAGGGGAGGCACTTTACAGCAGTAAAGTCATTCCTTTTTTTTTGTGGAGAAATTGAGGGTTTGATGGCAGCTCCCAGCACTGGAATGGAATTGATTTCAGGGATTTTATTATGTGGACTGTGAACTTCTTTGTTGCCACTGGAGTCTGGTTTGGGGCTTTTCCCCTTGCTACAAACTGGAACAATTTATTTTTTTTTCCTTTCATTAAGTTATAGTCTGGATTTGCTCTCCTCCATGGAAGGGGAAGGATTTATCCAGCTGCAAAAGCTCCCTTGGTACCACGGCCTGGATTCCTCAGTTTACACGAAAAGCTGGAGTTGTGGGTGTCACCTGGGTGTTCCTTTGGAATTTTATTTATCCTGGGAGCAATTCCAGCTGTTCCTGGTGCCAGGGCAGGAAGAGCCACCCAGAATGCCCCAAACAGGGATGGCCTGGGTGGCTGCAGTGACCTGTGTGTGCTGGTGACCTGGAGAAGGGACAAAATGTAAAGCCTTGATTATTTAATTTCCAGCTAATTTAGCTTAATTTATTGTGCATTTCTGGGCTGATGTGCATGTGCTCAGCAGACACTGTTCTCTGCACTGATCCATGGTCTCAGCATTCCAGGCTGCAGCCTTTCCCTGTCCAGGATATTTTCTGGCTTAGCCAAACTCTGGGTGTTACAAATCTCTGCATGGAAAAGGGAATTCACTGGAAGCACCAATTTTGCTCCTCAGGAGGGTGGGGAGGGGGGAGCAGGGGAAGATGGATGCCTTAGAACACTGTGAGTTCATTAATTATCAGCAACACCTGAAAAATGGAAAGCTTTTAATTAAAAACATGAAAATCATCATTAACACTGTGGATTCATTGGAATAAAGTGCAGGGGAGGCTTTGGGTCCTGCCAGCCTTAAGATCAGGAATTATCTTCTCATAATTTAAAGATGCTATCCATTGGTAGCTGCCTGTTTTGTCTGGATTTGGGGATATTATCCCTCAGTAAGTGGCTGCTGAGGGTGGAGTAAGTGTGACAATTCCATGACTCCCTACTGTGGATTTAGGAAGAAAAGAGAGAGATGTAATTGCCCTTGGTATAAATTATTATAATTAAGGAAAAGAAATCACACGGTTTTCCTCCAGCCTTCACTCCAGCCCCAGCGCTGATCCCAGGCTTTGGATCCCACCTCTCTGAGGGCACAGAACCTGCAAGCAGTGAAATGGAAGAACTCCAGGCCCAGTGAGACCATTTGTGATGAAATGAGGATGTTCCAGCAGAGGCAGCCACAAACCTGGAGTGCTGTGACAATACAGCGAGGCCTGGGTGAGGAACATCCTGCAGATGAGCTTTAAATCCTTGAATTCCTCCCTTCTGGCAGGAATTGTTCTGTTAGAGCAGTGCAGTCAATCCTTCCAGCCTGGGATGCATTTCTGCCTCTCTTGCTGTGTTTCCTGTCAGAGTTTGGGGTTTATTCCCCTCACTTCACCCTAAAGCTGAAGGATGAGCAGTGGCAGGCTGCACACACGTTCCTGGAGGCAGGAATTGCACAGAGCTCCAGCTGTCCCTGGAGAATCTTCCCTGGGAGTTCAGAAGGCACTGAGTGTCTGGCTCTGGGCTGGGCAGCCTTCACCACTTGATGTTCAGTCCAGTGCTTGCTTTCTCCACGGCGTGGTATTTCGTGTGCAGCACTTCCAGAACCTTCTCCGAGCTCCAGCCTCCCAGCCAGTGCTCATACAGCTCCCCCACTGCCTGGTTTTCCTCTGGAATCTCAGCCTTGAGGGATTCATACAACCTCTCCACTTGCTGCAGCTCCTCCTTGCGGGATTCCCCCTCCAGTTTGATCTGCCCTCCTCCGTTCAAGCAGCCTGAGGGAAGAAAGGGATAAAGAGCTTCAGCTTCAGCAGGAAAAACATCCCAAAAAATGAGTTGATTTGTTCTGCTCCTGCAACCAGCTGCAGGAATGAAAACACCTCAGGAACTGAGGTTCACTCCCAGTTATCTGCCAGGGCCACAGGGCAGGGAGATCCTGGGCTGGCTCCAGCTGGCAATGTGCCAGAGCTGCAGCTCTTATCTCCTGCCTCCAGAACCCAATCCAGGGGAATCCAGCCTTGGAGGCTCAGCTGAAGGGAAGGGAAGAGTGCCTGGGATGTGTTTTGGGAGCTGGGCTGAGCAGTGGGAGGTTCCCAGGGCAGTGTGTGGGGCTGGGAGCTCTGTGGATCCTTGGGAAGGAGCAGCTCCAGGAGCCAGGAGTGGCCCCTCAGCACCAGCAGGCAGGACGAGGAAACAAAGTGGGAAAAAGGATAAAAGGGTTAGGAAGTAACTTTCTTCACCAGCCACAGCAGCATTTTCTAGAAAGTGTAATGGTCAGGTTTGGGCAATTTTAGGGGGAAAAGCCCCTCAGGCACCAAAGAGTTCAGAAAACCAGGACTGTCTCCTTAAAAGCAATTAATGAATTATGCAAATTTGGTGTGATGGAATTTAGCTTCAGTTTCTTAAATCCTATGGAATTGCTGGCTCAGAGGTAGGAAAATCCACACACAGCTCTGGGACTGGGATTGTGATGCTGTGGCTGTCACACCCCAAGAGCTCTCACCTTTACCACCACACTCAGGGTGTGAGAAATCCCCATTTTTCCTGCATTGAAGCTGAATTCCCTGGAGCTCCTCCAGGCCTGGATGTGCACCCTGAGCAGCCTCACCTGAAGGACAAGCCATGACCTCCACGTAGTGATAGGGACACTTCCCTTTCTTCAGCTTCTGCACCAGGTTCTGGATGTTCCTAAATCCATAGGCCAAGGCAAACTGGAGCAGCACCACTCCATCCCTCTCCAGGGTCACCTCCTGGAAGTCCTTGTTCCTGAGGAAGCAGAGCAGAGGAAATGTCTTCTCCAAATGGATTTCTATTTTAAACTTCAAAGTGTGCTACAGCCCAGTTGTTTGTGAATCTCATTTCAAGAGCTGTCCTAGTTCTGTGCCATCCAAAGGAAATGGGAAGGAATTCCTTCCAGAGCCTTCTCCAGGATTGTTGGAGCTACCTGTGCAGGATAAATCCTTAAAAGCTCAGCAAATGGAGCTTTTCCCTGGGACAGACCTGAGTTGCTTCAGCCAACATGAATGGCACCCTTGAGAGGATTTTTAACTTCCACTGGATCATAAAACATGGGAACAAACCCTGATTGAAGGATTCCAGGTATTAGTGGGAATATCTGTTCCCGATAAAAAAGTCAGTAATTTGATTTTTATCAAGTATTTTATATTGTAACTGTTTTTTTCTGCTTCCTTGACCAGGGAATCCTGATAAATGTTGCTCGTTAGGGATATAATTAATTCCAAAGAATACAGTAAATTATAACTGGGAAGCCAGAAGGAATCTCAGGTGGATGAGCCTCAATGCACAAACTCTGGTGATTTATTTTTTATTTCACTATAGTTAAACCAGAGCCCCAAAGTCTTCCCACAAGGTTTCCTCTTCTAGGATCAATACTTAGTGACAAACCTCCTTCATTTGATCCAAGGTGAGGAATCCCAGCTCCATGAGAGCTTCTCAGTTATTCTAAAAATTGTCTGTGACTTGATAGTGGGAAAACCCATCAGGCCAAACTCCAGTGTGTGGGTGGGGAAGGGGCTGGAATTTGGAATTCTCCCTGGGAAAGGCTGTGTGGAATTGGCTGATTTATTGCTCAGCAACTGGGGGAGGGAGAAGCCAACTCTCAGGCCTGGAAGTGAAATGTTGAACATTGCAAAGAAAGTTTCATCCCCTTACCAACATAACAGCAAGCAGAGAATTCCAGGAAATTTGTTTTCTGTAGGATTTTGAGATCCTTACTTGAGAGGTTTGTACTTGATGGTGTCCACGTGGATCCCAAAGAGCTCCTTGGCTGCATGCCTGTAAATGTGCTCCAGGTATCCCCCTGAGCCTCCTCCAGGGTGGGTGCTGAGCTCCTCTGCTGCAGCACTGCTGAGCCTGGCAGGGGAGAGACAGCAGCTTGAGGGGGAATTTGGGATCCAACAAAGCTCCAGGGGCTGCAGGACAATGGAAGCAGCCAAGCTCTAGCTCTTCCCTTTCTCCTCGGAACCATTTCTAGCTCCAGAGCCAGACAGGTTTAACCTCCTGGTGCCCAGGGGGAGTTGTGTCACCTTCCACAGGGTGCCCAGAGAGGCTGTGGCTGTCCCTGGATCCCTGGAAGTGTCCCAGGCCAGGCTGGACAGGGCTTGGAGCAACCTGGGATAGTGGAAAGTGGTGGGGTTGGAACTGGATGATTTGAAGGTCCTTCCCACCCAACCATTCCAGGATTCCATGATTCCCGAGTTAATCATCCTGTATAACTCAGAGAGGCTCATGATGTGCCAGGAGCTCTGGAGATGTTCCTCTGGGTGCTCAGTGTGCAGAACCAGCCCTGATGTCCCCTCAGCCCATAAAATGGGATTCCATGTTTCCCCATCACCCCAATCTGTGCAGCTGTCCTTGGCCCAGATGTTCCTTTTCCGTCAGACAACCCCAGTCTCATCTGGTTTGCACATGACTTAAATGTCACTTTTTACAAACAGTCTTTCAGAGATTAACTGAGTGACCTAAATATTTGTTACTTCTGCTTTCATTCTGGGATCTTTACAGTAGCTCTGATAATGAGGAGCAGGGGCAGCACAGCCTTTCCTTTTGCTTCAGGAAAATTTTATCACTGGGACATATTCTTGCTCTTCCCACCCACCCAACCAGGTTTTTGTGGGATTAAAGGAGCTGGAATAAGTCACTGTCCAGTAGAAATTCACTATATTCTGTACATTAAATATTTAAACTCCCAATCGTATTGCTTCAAGTGACACAAGAAGCCAAACCAAGTGCAAACTCACTTGTGTAGAACAGCAGGAAAAGGGAAATCCTGAACTCTCTACATCCTGGAGGAAAGAGAACATGGCTGAAATGGGATTTTGTTCTTACATGGTATCCAGGGGAGCAGGATCGACATCTGACAGGGACACTCCTTCTTCTTCCAACAGCTTTAGCACTTCTCCTAGAGCAGAGCCAGGCAGAGAGAGTTCTTATTTTTGGGATACAGGAAAACAAACCCCACAGAGCAATCCCTAAACTGCATCTGCATTTTACCAGGGCATGATTTGCACTATTAAAATGTAAATACATATCAATATACAACCTCTGTCAGAGACAAAGGGTTATTAAAGCTAAGGAACACTCTGAGGCTCCCAGAATTAGCTGGAATTGGGAATCTTCTGTGGCTCTGCTTACCTGTGGTGATGACACAATCCACATCCCTGGTTTGGTATTCCTGGTTGAAAAAGTCTGGCCTGGAGGCCTCCAGCTTTTTGTCATAACAGGGCATCACTGTGACGTGGTAGATCCTGTCAGGGGAGAGGTGCTGCAAGAAAGACAAAATCCTTTTGGAGGGAGGTGCATCCCAGGAGCAAAGGAGAATGGTGAAAATAATGCCACAATGCCCCTGGAATAATCCCTGCTATCACTGAATATTTATATATATTTATACATTTATACATAAATGATTTCTCTCCTAAAAAGCAATTTCAGCTGCAGTCAGTGCCAGCAGTAATGGTCCTTTCCAGGTTTCATGGAATTCTGGCATCCCACCTCTGGCAGTGGGAAGCCATTCCCCTTATCCTGGCACTCCATCCCTTGGAAATTCTCTCTTTCCATCTTTCCTGAGGCTCCCTTCACCTCCCCCACTCTGGTGCAAGGTCAGGCAGAGAAGTCAAGCCCTAATTAAGCCATTAGGAAATAAACTTCCTCCTAAAACTCAGCCCTTGATCAGCAACCAGGACGTGATCTGGAGTCCCACAAAAACATTGGGATCATCCANCAGCTTTTTGTCATAACAGGGCATCACTGTGACGTGGTAGATCCTGTCAGGGGAGAGGTGCTGCAAGAAAGACAAAATCCTTTTGGAGGGAGGTGCATCCCAGGAGCAAAGGAGAATGGTGAAAATAATGCCACAATGCCCCTGGAATAATCCCTGCTATCACTGAATATTTATATATATTTATACATTTATACATAAATGATTTCTCTCCTAAAAAGCAATTTCAGCTGCAGTCAGTGCCAGCAGTAATGGTCCTTTCCAGGTTTCATGGAATTCTGGCATCCCACCTCTGGCAGTGGGAAGCCATTCCCCTTATCCTGGCACTCCATCCCTTGGAAATTCTCTCTTTCCATCTTTCCTGAGGCTCCCTTCACCTCCCCCACTCTGGTGCAAGGTCAGGCAGAGAAGTCAAGCCCTAATTAAGCCATTAGGAAATAAACTTCCTCCTAAAACTCAGCCCTTGATCAGCAACCAGGACATGATCTGCAGTCCCACAAAAACCTTGGGATCATCCAAGAAATAAACACAGGCTGAGGAAACAAATCACTGTCTCCAGGCCATTGTTTCAGTCTCTTGTGCCAAATATTCCCAGAAGCTGCCAAACTTTGTCCCAAATCTGCAGCTGTCAGCATCTGCCTCATGCAAGTGTCAAAGCATTGCTCGTTAGCGGCCAATAAATCCCACAAGAAATCAGACTGGGTGCTGGAGCTCCTTCCTGGCCAAATCCAGCCTGTGGATAAGCAGCTCCCATCTGGAAAGGTTCCAAAGTTTCCAGACCAGGGACAGAAAGAGAACATCAAGATGGGAATGAGGGATCATTTTTAGACAAGCCACGATCTGCACGTCAGCACCGACTGAGGCCTGGGCTTGGGCTCAGTTATTTGAAGTGATTCCCCAACTTGAAACAACAGCAGCACAATGACATTGATAAATAAGTTTCCCCAGCTTTCCCAAATCATTCAGAGGTTTTAATTAGCCCATGCTTAGTGTTAGGCCCTCATTACTACTCATTAGCTAGAACAGAAGTGAGGAAGATTTGCTGCCTTCTGCAAGGCAATGTTGACCCTCAACAGGTATAACACATAGCAAAAATACAAAATACCAGCCTGAAGTGTCCAGCTGGAGGAGTTTTTCAGGAAGAAGAGCATTTTTAGCCCTTTACCTGCTGCTCTGCAAAGTAGCCTTTGACCAAGGAGCCCATGACCTGCTGGGGAGATTTGGTGGTGCTGATGTAGGGAATGATGAAGCTGCCGTGGGTTTTCTCTGCATAGCAGATCCAACCTGGAAGGAACATAATCAGAAAAATTAATTAAAAAATAAGAAGCAGGCCTTTACCCTGCCCATTCTCCCCCAAAACCCAGGTTTAGTAATAACCATTTTCAGCCTCAGTTCAGCACAAAAAGCAAAGGAAGTGTAACACCAGCTTCATTTCAGAAATGTATCACCACTGCTTTACCAACAAGATCTCTGTGCCGTGAAGAGAATAATCCTGCAGGTAAAAATATCCAATTACACTTTTCTGACCAGCTGTTAGATTTTTTTATTCCAGTTCTAACTGAACCCATACCTGGGCAGGCAGAAGCCAGCATTGGCAGAGCCTTTTTGTCCTCTGCTTGTTTCTGGAAACGTTTCACAAACTCTCGCTGGCTCTCCAGCAGGCTGAAGTTTCTGGAGAAAGTTGTGTCAAACACGTAGTGCACACCTAGGCAGGACAGCAGTTGGGTCAAAATCCACGGGATGCAGGAAAATACAACAAAAAAATATTCCACTTCAAGCAGAGGCAAACTTAGTTACCAAACCCTGGAGCTGAGAGGGAACCTTTTTCAGCACAGTAAGAGCAGCAAAAATGACAGGAGAGGTGCAAATCTAAAATTTAAAGTTCCTTTAAATGGTTCTTTGCAGGCTTTATAGACGCATAGGATGGTTTGGGTTGGAAGAGACCTTGAAAATCATCCAGTTCCGTGGGCAGGGACACCTCCCACTATCCCAGGTTGCTCCAAGCCCTGTCCAGCCTGGCCTTGGACACTCCAGGGATCCAGGGGCAGCCAGAGCGTCTCTGGGAATCTGTGCCAGGGCCTGCCCACCCTCCCAGGGAGGAATTCCTTCCCAAAATCCCACCTAACCCCACCCTCTGGCAGTTTAAATCCATTCCCTTGTCCTGTCATTACCTGTCTTTATAAGAAATCCCTCTCCCTCCTTTTTCTGAGCTTTCCTTCCCTCACTCCAAGTTCATGCTATGACTGACATTGTGGAGAGTTTGCCACCCCTGTGGGTGTTAAATCCCACCAACACCCAGCCCAGAGTCCCCTCAGAGCACAATTCCACACTTGCCTAAACTCTTCAGGAACGTGGTCAACTTCTTGGCTGTCTCCAGCACCCCCATTTTGCACCTTGCAGCCAGGGATGCTCTGGATTGGGGTGAGACAGAAACCACCACCAGTTTCTGCTCGTTGGCAGCAGCAGCCTGGGATAAAATCAAACCAACCCCACATCAGCATGGCACAGGCAGAACTGTAAGCATCACCAAACCCCCCCCAGATCAACCCTGAAGCCAGCAATTTACATTCAGCCCTTCCAAACTTTTTTAAAAACGAGGCAAAAC
This sequence comes from Grantiella picta, assembly GCA_013397955.1. Taxonomy (NCBI): domain Eukaryota; kingdom Metazoa; phylum Chordata; class Aves; order Passeriformes; family Meliphagidae; genus Grantiella; species Grantiella picta. The sequence goes on along the minus strand of VZRM01008896.1, from coordinate 562,245 downwards.
CCACGACAGCGCGGCGAGAACAGCCTGAGATCCTTCAGGGCTCTGAGATTCCCTTGCCATGAGGATTTTCCCATTCCTGAAGGTGACTGAGACTCACCTTGTTGAGAGCCAGGACCTTGCAGAGCTCCTCGTGGCTCTGCTGGCTGATCAGAACACTCTCAGCCGAGGTGATGCAGCCACTGCAGGCCAGGCAATCATTCAGGCTGATTTTAGCCTTTTCCAGCTTCTGTGCTTCCCCATCCTACAAAGAAACACAGCAGGAGCAGTTCTGATCTCAGCACAGAAACAGGAATTAGCAGTTTCCCCACTTTTGCTACAAATAATAATGAAGATGTTGCTCTTTTTACGCCCTTGGTTTATCACTTACAAAAAAATCTTCATTTTTAGGAAGATGGGGACGAAGCCACCTGAAATTTGCTGCTTTGATTATTTGGCACAGAGATGGGAATTTGCTGAGGAACTTCATCCCAGACCAACTTCATCCCAGAGAGTGGATGGGAATATTTTTCCTTATATCTGCCCTGAATAAATCAGTTTTTCCAAGAGATTCTCCTCTCATCATCACTCCTCAATAAAGCCAGGAACAGACCAGGAAATGAGGTACTATTCAAATTTTAAAATAAGAAACCAGACTCCTTTGGAAGTGCTGTATTCACTTTTTTTTTGAGTCAAAATCTGCCTAAAGTTCAAAGTTCCATTCCTAGAGGAATTCCCAGCTTGGTTAACTGAGCAATGCCAACTTTTTTTTCGTGAAAACAGGAAAATCTCAGCCTGAATTTTGGAAGCAGGAGGTTTATGAGTTCTGCAAGCTTTTAAAGAAATAATTGGGGATATTATTAAAATAATCACAGCAAGATTTATTAAAAATATCTTGACTGAATCTCTCTGTGAGTGAGCACAAAAGACATCGTCCAAAACAACCTGGAGTTGCCAATCCTTAAATATTGATAAAATAAATTAACTTTTCAGCTTATCTACTCTTATACTGAAAACCATCACTAATTAATGTCAGCGATTCAGAGCACTAAAGTGGCACCAAATTGGAATTATTGCTTATAAATTAAAAAGAAAAAAAATACAAGAATGCTGACAGCAGAACCTCGGTTCTCTTTGAGGCATTAAATGGATGTAGACTATTCAAACACTTAAAATACACTCATTTTTCCTGAGTTTTTCACATCCCCCTGAACAAAAGACCCCACATACCTGATTGACCTGGAAATAGCTTCCATCAGCTTCGATTTTGATCTTTGCTGCTGATTTTCCAGGCTTTTTGTCCACTTTCACAGGCTTGATGCATTCCTGAAAGAGCAACAAAGCCCGAGAGTGAGGAGCTGAGCAAGAAGAGGTGGATTGAACAGAAATAAAATGATCAAACACCAGTTCTGGAGTGACTCTGTCCCTCCCCCTTAAAACAGGCTGGATTTTCTCACAGTTTCTTTCAGCATTATAAGGAAAATGTCCAAGCAAAGGCTTCTCACCCCTTTTTTACAGAAAGAACATTTTTCCAGCATCATCTCAAAACCAGAGGAAATTTCTGCTGCTCTTTCTGAAGAGCTCAGCTCTGCTTTTGGACCACTGACAGGACACAGCCTGGCCAGCCCCTTCCTCCTCCCCAAAATCTGGGAGCAATCCCAGCTGGGGAGGGGTGGGCAGTGCACAGTGTGTGCCTGGTGCCACTGAGGTTGGATTTGGGGACAAAAGGGTCTCTGAGGAGCTCAGCCGGGCTGCTGCCACTCCGCTCTGCTGTCCCAGCACAAGTCCCAAGGGTTTTCCTGCATTTTGTGCAGTTTTTTTTTGTCCAGGCATCCCGTGACTCCTTGTCCTACTTCTCTTTTGCCTTTCACCATCCTTCCTCTGCCAGCATCAGGTTTCCCCCCTAAATTAATCCATTTTAGCTACATTTTGCAGGATTCAGAACCTTGCAGGAACAGCTCATCTTGATTCTTCGCTTTAATGAGCATTATTTCAACTTATTCCCATTATCCACTTTAACGTGCAGAGCACGTTATTTACGCAAAGAATTCCCTCGCAAAGCCAAGCTCTACCCGGAGGATTGACAGGATTTGCTATTCCCCATTCCACTGATCTCACTGCAGCTCAGGTCTGCCGTATTTGTCGGCAGATCCATCCAGGATTCATATTTCGCATTATTCCAGTGCCTGAAGTCTCCGGAAGAAGGAGGGTTGATCCTTTCTGCTGCTCATTCCCTCCTATCCTCTGCGTGCAAGGAAACCTGCTCAGCCTTCAGCTTTTATCGCTTTTAACACGTTTAACATCGCACAGCTCGCTTTCCACACCGGCTGGGAATGCCGTGCTCCACGACTCCGGGCTCTTCCCAGGAAGGACAGCGCGGAATCTTGGCTTTTATCCCTGTTCCCCCCGCGCAGCGGCAGCAGGAGGAGCTCGGGGGGTTGGCGCTGTCCCCGTGAGGTGACAGGCGAGGGGCGAAGCCAGCTGAGGGTGACTCCCCCCGCCTCCCCTCACGGCCTCCCCAGCGCCTCCGGGGCGGCGGCAGCGCCCGGCAGTCCCGTGTGCCGCCAGCCCCGCCAGCCCCCAGCCCCGGCAGCCCGGCCCGGCCCCACCTGCGAGGGAGCGATGAAATCGTCCAGCTCCGTGAGCTGCAGCACCCCGCTGAACCGCGCCGCCATCGCCCCGCAGAGCGAGCAGCCGCCGCGCCGCCGTACAACGGGCCGCCACACCGCCGCAAAGCGAGCAGCCACACCGCCGTACAACGGCACTGCCACACCGCCGCAAAGCGAGCAGCCACACCGTCGTACAACGGCACTGCCACACCGCCGCAATTAGAACGTCGCGTTCTAATTTTCGCTCTGTAGATATAAACTTTTTGGAACAAACTGTATAATCTATACGGCCTTTTGCCGTTCTAAACAAATATAAAGGTGTCAGCGCTAGGAAAATCTGCTGGTGACTCTTCTTTCACTCGCTGGTGGCTGTTGGGAATCTCCTGCCTGAAGGGGAATCCCAAAATTGAATCCCAGCGAACCTTCAGGCTCTGAAAGGTTCCTACAAGGGACGTAGAATAATGATAATTATACATGTGTATATATATACACATACATATATATATACATATATATATATTATATTTTATATAAAGTATNTATATATATAGTGTATATATAGCGTATAATATATATAGTATGCAATAACTGTATAGGATTAGGTACAAAATTAGGTGAAGTCGCTCGCTCAGTAGTTCCATAATAGAGACTTTCAGGCTGCACAGCAGCACTTGGATGGTGTTAACGTTTCCCTGGGAAATTCCCATGGGAATGCTGTGGGATCCTGACTGTACAGCATTGCTGTCTCCATGGCAGAACCAACGGCAGGGCACAATTTTAACGTGTTTTAGGTTAACTTCTTCTGCACTAAAGCCTATGGATGGCCAAGATCATGTCCTAACACATTGTCCGGTATCTCTCCTGCCTTTCCCATCGTGGAAAAGAAGCTTCCCGCCAGGCCAATCCCCTCCTGTGGCTCCATGAGCTGTTTGGGATGAGATGTTCTGGCAGCTCCTGCTGGGCATGTTTATTCATCAGACACCGCGGAGGAAAGGGTTAAACACTCCCATTCTTCCCCCGAGGTAAATCCCTCCAGGCGCTCAGCACAGCCAGGTGCTCATTGGGTACTCAAGGCCAGGATTTAGGGCTGGGAGCAGCTAGAGTTGAGGTTTGGGTGAGTTTTGCTCTTCAGTCCGTGCTCCGGGGCTGTGTGCATATATATTTTTATATATACATGTATATATGTTCACATGTGTATATATACACATATATATATATATATATATATCTACCTGTGTGTAAATATATTTATATATAAATATCGCTATATTTCTAGCTGCAGCAGGTGAAACTGCTGGCTGGTGTCAGCAGGTGTCAGCCTCGCTGGGAGCAGCCAGAGCCTCTTGCCAGGAGCCTGCTTCCTGCAGCAGATCCTTCCCTTGGAGCTTTTTTGTGCTCGGGAATAAGGAATCCTGCCGGTTCCAGCCGTGCTTTGCGCGCAGGGTGAGCGGGCTGGGGAGCTGCACATCCCTGGTGTCCCCAGCAGCTCTGCCTGCCCTGCCTCACCTCGGCAAGGTGAGTGTGGCGCTGGGAGAACATCCCCAGTTCCTGGGCTTTCAATCTCCCTGAGGAGGCAGGGATGGGATGAGCTGGTTGTTCCCGAGCAGCCTGGTAGGGTTTTGCCAGCCCTGAGCCTCCTCCTGCTGCAAACTGCTGTCCCAGTGACCCTAAACCTGTCCCACTTCTCCCTCCTGGCTCCTGCTGTGGCAGGAGGGTGACAGGACTGTCCCCAGGGTCCTGGCCTGGCCGGGGCATTGCTGGACACCTTTCTGCCCTCCAGAGAGGCTGCTTGGTCACCAAACCTTGGGAGAGAGGCAAAGCGGGCGTCAGAGCAATTCCCTTTCCTTTTTTAGCTTGTTTGGATTGCAGTTCAGGCCGAGGTTGGAGTGTTACCTGGAGGTGGTTTGCGACTTGAGCAATGCAAATATTACACAGAAGGGAGGGAGGGAGGGAGGGAGAAACGAAGGGAAATCTCTTGTGTAAACCTCCAGGATGGCACAATGGGGCGGCTGGGGTTTAATTCCCGCTGTAAACTGATATTTGATGCTGTTTGGCCTCCCGTGTTCATTGTGTGACACCTCTGGGGTGCCCAGGGAGCTGAGGGAGGGCTGTGTGGCCAGGGCAGGGTTTGCCCTGCAGTTCCCACAGCAGGGAATAAATCAGGACTGCTTCCAGAGGGCTTGGAGTGTTCGGTGGCAGGAAAAGATCTCTGAGACCCTTGCCTTCCCTCTCCCTTCCCATACAGCTCAAACCCCCCTCAAGTGAGGGGCTGTTGGCCCAGGCAGGTGAGCATGGAATCACAGAATCACTGAGGTTTAAAAGGACCTTTAAAAATCCAACCATTCCCCAGCACTGCCAAAGCCACCCCAAAACGTTCCCCAAATCCAGCTTTTTAAATCCCTCCAGGACTGTGACTCCACCACTGCCCCGGGCAGCTGGACAGCCGTTTGGATGAAGAAATTTTTACTAATCTCCAATTTAAACTTCCCCTGGCGCAACTTGAGGCCATTTCCTCTTGTCCTGTCCCTCGTTCCCCAGGTCAGACGGTTTTGCATGAGCTGTAAAACACAAACCCTCAGTGTCAGGCTCTGCTGACCCCTCTGGCATTTTTAGGTGTGGGCTCAGTAGCACCTTGGAGCCAGAAGTGTTTCTTTTCCCATATTCCCTGCTCGTAACCGAAGGGCTGAGCAAACAGAGTGACACAATAACACCAACTTCTCGAAGCAAATATTGTCCTGTTTAGAGAAATCTCTCTGCTGGTGACATTTAACGAGTGGCTGCGTCACCCTGCGGGGTCACAGCAGTGCCCTGGGCTCCTGCACAGCCTCCCACACATCTGAGAATCCAGGGATTTGCAGGAAAAGGCAGCAGGATTTGCAGGGAAAGTTCCCCATCCCTGCTATTCTCTCCCTCCCAGCCTTGCCACGGCGGAGGGTTCAAGGGGAAAACCCAGGGTGAGGCTTTCCAAAAACGCATCTCGTGCCTTAATCCAGCACTTCCGAGGCTGCCAGCACCGAACGTGGCTCCGGGCGAGGTGATTGTCACCCTTAATCCAGGGTGATCCCCGGGCAGCTCTCCTGGGTGACTCTGCAGGTTGGGGACAGGAGAGCCCCACGATCTGCTGGTTTGAATTCGTTTTGAATCTCCTGCCTCAAGGGCAGCCCCAAAATTAAATCCCAGCAAAATTTTCAGGCTCTGAAAGGTTCACATAAGGGACATATTATTATTGTTTTTATTATT
>VZRM01008896.1:523637-556391 GCA_013397955.1 Grantiella picta | reverse complement strand
CGGGATCTGCTGTGCCCAGGGCTCTGCTGGCTCGGTCACTGCAGTCACAGCTCTCGCAGCAGGCAGGTTTGGGCAGAGGCTCCTTTTTGGTGCTTTTGGAGAGAAAAGGGAGAAGTTTCACCCCGACTTTGAATTACTGGGGTTTTCCTCCGTGTGCCAAGTCCCACTGAAGCTGAGCTCCGTCCAGGCAGGATGAATGAAGGGCTCAGTGCAAGGGATGAGCTGTCAGAACGAGCTGGTTTTTGTGGGCTGGGAGCTATTTATTCCCTGAACCGCAGCTTTGGCATCACCTGTGTCCCTCTATGTCTCTCTGGCAGCTCCAGGCTGGGACTTGACCTTCCTGTCTCCCTTTCTCCTCCTCGTTTTCCCTCCAGAGCACATTTAGAAGCTGCTGTTGTGTCAATCCCTGATCCACAGGGTCAGACAGTGCAGCTTCCCCGTTGTGCTTCTCCAGGACTTCCCAATGTTAGCCTGGCCTGGGAATTCGGCTGTTTGCATGGCAGATCCAATCCCGGATGCTCTCACCTCGTGAAGGGATCTGCTGGGATGGACACGAGGCAAAGGATGAATTCACTTTTGCCTTCCAGACCTCTCTCCAAATCCTCTTTTCACACCTGGGCTGTGCTGTCCCAGCAGGACCCTGACGGATTCCTCTTCGAGAGGCAATGAAGAAACAAAAAAATAACTTCAAGTTTTTAAAAGTACTTCCAGGGAGCCTCCTTTGCCTTTCTGTCCCCTGAGGACAGCTGGATTTTCTTTGCTGCTGTTGTTTGCTTCCATTTTTTACTTTATATAAATTTCCACAGCCCCTGTAAGGCTTAATCTTAATCTTTAAATCTTTAACTGCCCCTTTTGGCTTTTATTCCTCAAGCTTTCTGCCTTTTGGCTCTTTTATTCCTGTCAGACCTCTCCGATCCTGGGTTGTGAATGCCAGGATGGCTCTGGGATGTCCTGCCTGCTGCGTGGGGACGGCCTGAGGGGTTTGGCTGTGCTCTGACAGGTTTTGGGCAAAGCCCGAGCCTTGCAGGGTTAGATTGGGTTAGGCTGGGCTTCCCCGAGGCTGCACAAAGCCCCTTTGTCCCGGCTGAGCTCACGGGGAAGTGCAGGGCGCTGGGTGTGTGCGGTGCTGCCGGGGTGGGATGGAGGAGGGTTTATTGTCCCCTGTCACACCTGGCTGAGCACAGTCCCTGCTGGCTGGGAAGGCTCTGACTCACTTCGGGTTGTCCCACCCTGCAGCTTTGCCGTGACCTCTCCTCCCACCCTGCTGGTGATCCTGATGATGCAGAATTTGGGATCAGTTTTGGGAAAAGAAGCTTGCAGGGGAAGGGAGGCAGAGACAGGGTTTGTGTTGAGCTGAAGGTGAGCATTTCTTCCAAAATCCTCTCACAGACCCTGCAGGGCTGGGCACTCCTGGATCCCTGGAATGTCCAAAGCCAGGCTGGACAGGCTTGGAGCAGCCTGGGATAGTGGAAGGTGTTGGGATTGGAACTGGATGGGATTTAAGGTCCCTCCTGAGCTCTGGACATTCCATGGCTCCAGTTTCTGCCTTGGTTTTCACTCACACGGAGCCACAGTTTGTCCAGCAGCTTCCCCATGCAGCATTTTCCCACCTGATCCTCTGACAGCCTGTTTGGAGAGCTGAGTTCCCAAACGGTGCAAGAGCCCTGAGTTTGTGATTTGAGATGTGAGTGAAGGATCTCCACCAGCTCCAGGACACATCCTCTGGGGATTTGAGAGAAATCTCTCCTTGCTTGGAGCTCCGAGGCTGAGTTGGACTAATCGCACAACGATGATGATTTTTATGGATTTGGGTGGCTGAGGATGAGGATGGGTGTTGGTGAAAGTCACTCTCGAGCTGGGCACCTCTGAGTCAGCCAAGCTGGGTTCGGTGCTGCTCTCATCCCAGAGGGGCTGATGAAATGAAGTGTGGTGAGAAAAGCAGGAGTGTGGAGGGAGCTGGGGGTGTGGCGGTGCTGGGAGGGGACAGTGACACCAGCACGAGTTATTTGTGGTCAGGAATGGGCAGGTCTGGGTCTGGCACAGAGCTGGGCTTTGCATTCTCATCTGGAGAATCATCAATGAAGTGACCATTGATTTTTTTATCAAATCTGAGGATGTCAAATCACTCTAATGTGTCCAGAGAAACTGAGATCCCAATGTGACATCCGTGTGTTCTGAAATGATGGGATGGTGGAATATCCTGAGCTGGAAGGGATCACAGGGATCATCCAGTCCAACAATCCCACCCTGAGCATCCCTGGGAACATTGTCCAAATGCTCCTGGAGCTCTGGCGGATTTGGGAATGCCACCATTCCCTGGGGAGCATGGACAGTGCCCTCTGGGGGAAGAACTTTCCCCAAAACCCAACCTGACCCTCCCTGGCGCAGCTCCATCCCATCCCGTGGCCTGCCTGGCTGTCAGAACAACATCCATGTATTTCTCCTCGGGATTTCCCAGGCGGAGACGATCGCGGTTCCTAGAGATTTTCGGGAAACGCCAACCATTTCCATCTCCCGCAGCGACGTTTCCCGGTGCCAAACCAGGATGGATTTGTGTCCCGAGCAGGGAATCGCTTCCTGCCGTATCCTAGGAATGCCAAGCATTGCCAAACATCCCGGCTGTTTGTGCTGCCGACAGTCGGTGTTCTCGCGGGCTGCTGGGTGTGCCCAGCGCTCCGGATCCATCCCGCGGAGATGCAGGGCGGAGGGGCTGGGGCCACACCCTGCTCTGCTCGCTGAAAAGGAGCCCGCGATGCCCCGAGCCTGCCAGCCGGACCAGAGCTCCAGGTGAGTGTCGCAGCGTCCCCTCCGAGCGGGCTGTGCCACCCGCTGTCCCTCTGCCCTGAGGGCGTGGGCAGCAATGAGCTGCGGGAATTAACTCCAAACTCTCCGGCTGCTTTCCCAGACCCCCCCGGAGTTTTTTCGCGTGTTTTGGGTTTGATTTTGGGGTTGGCGTGTCCGAATTTCCACGGGACGCAGCTGCCTTTAGCTTCCCTCCTCTGAGTTTGGGTTTGGGATGAATTTGTTCCTCTTTTGGTTTCTCGTGGCTGCGCTCAGGTGTTTCCTGTGGGTGTTCCGAAGAGCTGTCCAGAAATGCCTCCTCTGCTCCCAGGGCTGGGGTTGCTCCTGCTGCTGGGTGAGTCTGGCTGGGGAGGGAGGGAGGGAGGGATGTCCTGGGAGGTTTTCCATACTGGAGATAATCCTCGAAAGGGAAAACTGCGCTGACAGACCATTGAATGGGGCTCGGATGGTTGCTCTAAATCCCCAGCCTTTCATTGTCCTGGTTGTGGTTGGATCTGTGAGTGAAATGGTTTTGTTTTGGTGACAAACAGGGTGGGAGGATAGAATTGAATTGATTCTCCTGTCTGCTCAGAGCTGTGTGCTCCCTGCTCCTTTTGCTGGGGTGTCCAGGTGTCTCTGGGAATGCATTTCAGGAATAATCATAACTGATTGAATATTGAATAATGAATCCCGGAGTGGTGTGGGTTGGGAGAGACCTTGAATCCCATCCAATTCCATGGCAGGGACACCTTCCACTGTCCCAGGCTGCTCCAAGCCCTGTCCAGCCTGGCCTTGGACACTTGCAGGGATCCAGGGGCAGCCACAGCTTCTCTGGGAATTCCATCCCATCCCTCCCCACCCTCTCAGGGAGCAATTCCTTCCCAATATCCCATCCCTCCCTGCCCTCTGGCAGTTTAAAGCCATTCCCTGTGTCCTGTCCCTCCCTTGTCCCCAATCCCTCTCCAGCTCTCCTGGAGTCCCTTCAGGGGAAGATTCCTTTGTCTGTTAATTAGTGACAGTTCTCCATCAATTAAGCGATTACAAAGGTGTAGCAGCAGGTAATCAAGAAAGGTGTTGCACTAATTAAGGACTCATCCAAGCTGCTTTCGAAGCCCCTCCCTGATGCAGTTTGTTGGGATTCTGAACTCATCCCCACCCAGGAAAGCCACTGCCCTCCTCCTCCACCCAGCTGTGGATTTGGATCCATTTGAGAGATTAGCAGGAGAAATAAGTGAAATAAAGCACAGTTCCCACGGGGATCATTGTGAGAAACACGAAGCTGCAAAGCTAAAAGCACGTGGAAGGATGACTGGTGATTCCCAGGCTGATCCCTGCCTGTGGAGCACGGGGGATGCTGGGCAAGGAAATCCTGCAGAGCAACATCCCCTGAGTGCTGCTTCTGCCCTTTTCCTGCTTTCGCTCTTTGGGGACAGAAGCAGGACACCCCTCGTGTCCCCTGGGTGAGGAGAGGGGGACCTTGTGTCTGTCACCCCTCAGGGAGCACAGTGTGGGAAATTTTGGGGTCAAAAATCAGCAACAAAACACTGCAGGGAGCTGAGGGGTGGTCGGGGTCGGACTGTGGGAATGAGCTTTGGGCTGGATTTACTCTGAAATCACAGCATGTTGTCTTCCAGGGTGGCAGGGAGCTGCTGCAGCTGCTGGGACACACCTGGTAAGGCAGATTTGTGTGTTCAAAGCATCACAGGATTCCTGAAGGGTTTGGGGTGGAGGGAATTAAAAAATCATCCAGTTCCAACTCCCTTTCCACTGGAACCACCCTAAAATCACCATGCCCGGGGGATGGGATAAGCTGGCGTTTCCCAGCAGTAATGTGCATGGATTTTGCAGATTGGGAGCTCTGGATTTGGGGTTTGGGTGTGTTCAGCTCACATCCCAATCCAAAGGGTTGCAGCTCCCACTTGTCTCCCAAATGATGGTGGTTTGTGTCTGCATTGATCACAAAGAGTGTTAATAATGTTGCAATGTCATGCTAACATCATCTCTTTTCTCCTTGCCCTGGCACAGTGCTCCAGCCCTCCTGTCAATGGTGAGTTTCTTCCCCAGTAACCTCCCTAAGGAAAACCCATTCAGGGCTCTGTGCACCAATTCCTCTCACCATTCCTTTGTCTTTTTTTTTTTTTTTTTTTTTTTTTTTGGTTTTGGCAATCAGAATCTGCCGTGTGTGCCTCAGTGCCAAGGTAGGTGAACCAACCACAAATTATTTTGACAGCATTTCCTTGGCAGTGACCCTGATTCCGTGGGGTAACAAGATCCCTCTGAAACCACATTTTGTGACTTTCTCCCCCAAAAATCCCTGGCAGGGTTGCCTGTGGGCAGGGAGGGCTCTGGTTGCACCGTTCAAACAGTGAAGGGAAAGTGCCTTTGTGGCGCTTTGTGTCTGTGCAGGACAAAGAAAGGCAGGGCAGAGCCCTGGGGTGGCAGCCAAGAACTTTGGCATCCACGCTGAGCTTATCTTGGCTCCCAGTGGGGCTCAGAGAGCTCCACTCACACCTTCCCTGGGCTTGATTTGTACCTGAGGTCAGCCCAGGGCACAACCAGTGAGCAAAACACTGCTTGGGGACACTCTGGGGCTTTTGGCAGTGCTCTGGGCTGCGTTTGCAGCTGGATTGCCCAGGGATGGCAGCTCCCTTCCCGTTCTGCCCCAGCTCCCCTTCCAGTTCTGCCCCAGCTCCCCTCCCGTTCTGCCCCAGCTCCCCTCCAGTTCTGCCCCAGCTCCCTTCCAGTTCTGCCCCAGCTCCCCTTCCATTTGTCCCCATACAGTTTTCACCCCTCTAATTCTATTCCCATGCAGTTTTCACCCCTCTAGTTCTGCCCCATGCAGTTTTTTACCTCTCCAGCTCTGCCCCGTCCAGTTTTTACCCCTTTAGTTCTATCCCCATCCAGTTTTTGCCCATTCAGTTCTGTCCCAGCTCCCCTCCAGTTGTTTTCTGTCCCCATCCAGTTGTTCCCCACCGGTTCCACCCCAGCTCCCCACAACTGCATCCCCACCCAGTTTTTCCCCACCCAGCTCCTCAGCCAGTTTTCCCCCAGCTCCCCGCCCATCCTGCCCCAGTTTTCCCAGTGCTGTCCTTGCTTCCCCGCAGTGCCAGCCAGGAGCAGTTCCTGCAGGTGACCCGAGGCCAAAGGTCCCCCTGCAGCCTCACTTTTGGCCAACTCGCCTGTGCACAGGTAAGGACAATCCCCTGCTTCCCAGGGCTGCTGGGATTTGTTTTCTTGGGGAATTCTGCCCCTTCTGCCTTGAAAACAGCCCCAAAGGTGGCTTTGGCCAGGTTTTCATCCGCCCCGAGCCCAGAGTGTGGCAGTGCCACCCCCAGGGGACATCTGGAGCTCAGGAGTGGCTGAACCACCACGGAGACCCTTGGGAAGTGGGGAATTCTCTTTTCCAAACGTCTCAAGCGAGAGGGAAGGTGGGATAAAAGAACTTTCCGAATCAATTTGGCTCTTAAAAACTGGCATTGCAACGTTGGAATCAATCTCTGCAGGAGGGTCGCCTGAGGCTGTTGGGATAAATAATTAAAAGTAGTAAAAGCGCAATTAAAATGGGCAAAGCCGCAACTGGAAGTGGTGAAAACGCAGTTAAAAGTGATTGCAGTCTGGAAAATGCCACCAGGAATATTCCAGGTTTACTTTATTTCCTGCTTTTGTCATTAACTCTTAAGTTGCTGCCAGTAATTGCAATTGAATTGACAGCGATTTGTGTTTTTTGGTAAATATTTCTAACAAAAAGATTTCTGCATTTTGCATCTCTGCAAATATTTGTCGGTGGGGATTTATTTTGGGGGTTTTGGGAGTTCAGGGCTTTTTTTGGTGTTTCTTTTTTTTCTTGGTTTTGTTTTTTGTGCTACTGTTTATAGACTTGTTTCCTTGAAAAATGTTGAGGAACGAGAAAGTTGTCCATGGAGCTTTTCCTAGTTAGATCAAATGGCAATTTTTGGAGGTTTTTTTGGATAGAGCTTTTAAAACCTGTTGCCAGTGTTTTAAGGAGATCATTCCTTCCCAAATGCCAGGTGTGGAAGAGATCCCTGAAGGTGATTCCATCTCCAAACATCATCTCGTTTATCATCTTGATTTGCATTTCCCTTTTCTTTCCCAGGAAACTTGGCTGCAGCACCTTCAGGATGATTTCCTGGTATCCTTGTATTCCTGCTTGGCCTCCAAACCTGCCACAGCCATGGATCCGGAATATTCCATCCTGTTCTTTTCCAAATATGATGCCAAGAAGCTTTTGGCCTCCCTGACTGTGTTCAGCCAGCGGGTGAGTATTCCCAAATCCAACTGTGTGCTCTCCAGGCTCTATCTCCAATTCCCTGATATTTTTTTACCTTACTTTGAAAAGATCCCCATTCCAACCAACAGATTCAGTGCTAGAAATTCAGATTCACGGGGATTTATGTCGCTGTCTGGTTAGAATTCCCTGGAATTCATGGGTTTCTCCTCCTCTCCTGCTTCCAGTTTTCCCACGTGCGTCTTTCCCCGGAGTGGAGCCTGATCCTCGTCAATGGGCTGTGGGAGAAGATGCTGGGGGTCCCTGGCATTGTGACACCCCCAGTGCTGTCCCAGTGGGTCCACGGGGGGCTGCAGCCATTCCTGGTGGAGCCCAAGGTCTTTGTTTGCCTGCGTGCCAAGGATGTGTCCTGTGAGGAATTCCGGCTGGTGTGAGTGTGGGATGTCCCCTCCGTGTCACCAGAGCAGTGTCCTGCGGGTCCTGTGAGAGGGAACCACTCTGGGAGCTCTGAAAAAAAGATGGGATTGGGAATATCAGAGTTTTGGGAGAGGCCAGCCCTGCCCTGAGCGATGTTTGAGGTGTTTGCCTTCCTTGTCCACGTGCAGGGTGGCTGCCCTGGATGGAATCTATTCCCAGCTTCCTGTGGAAGAGCAGAGCAATCTCTACACTGGGATCAAGCACTTCCTCATCCAGGATGGTAAATGACTCGGTTTTCATGAGATGTGTCTCGGGGTTTTGTGGCTCTCCGATAGAAACAGGCTGGGAATGTCAGTGATGAGAGGATTTGGGAATTGTTTCCCTGCCTGAAGGCTTTGCTAACCCAGGATTTTTCTAAATCGGCACAGTCAGAGCTGTGCTGATTTAAATTCACTGCGTTGACTGCTTTTGGAGGTGCAGGGTTTGGTTCTGAGAGTGAAATGATCCCGCTCAGAAAGGAGCCCAGGCCATCCACAGGTGGAATGTCCTGGAGAAAGCTTCTGGCAGGTCTGGAGGGAGGAAGAAGGAGGCTGGGGATGAAATATTTGGTGGGCTGGGATTTTTCCCCGAGGCTTTGGTCCTGTCCCTTGGAATCTGCAGGGTGAACATGAGGATTTGGGTGAAGGTGTGACCAGAGGCACCTCAGAGTTTCCTCGTGGACTGAAGCCTCTTCCACCCTCAGAATCCCCAATTCCCTCTGATTTCCTGTCCTAGCCCAGCACAGGGCTGTAGTTCATGGAGTCTGTTTTTCTGACTGCAGAATCCACCCAGAAATGTTTCAGCGAAGCCATTCCAGCTCTGAATTCCACTGCTTGGTTCCAGAATTATCTGGGATCCTTCCTGGAGCATGCCACTGTGGAGGACCTGCAGCTTTTCGGGGATGAACCCACAGTGAGTGCAGCTTTCTGGGGAGGGAGATGCTGGGAGGTCAGGAGTCTGAGCAAAATTAGAATCCCTGAATGGTTTGGGTTGGAAGGACCTGAAAGCTCATCCAGTGTCACCCCTGCCATGGCAGGGACACCTTCCACTGTCCCAGGGTGTTCCAAACCCCATCCAGCCTGGCCTTGAAACTCCTGGGATGCTGTTATTTGGAATATTTCTCTTGTAATTTGAGGGGAACTGTGGCTGTGATTATTTTCCCCCCATCATGTGGTTAGAGGGACTTGCATAGAAGTTGGTCTCATGTCGGGAATTCTGCAGGAAGCAAACTGGAGTCAGTGAGAGGAACAACTCCAAACTTGATCGAGGTCCCAATGTGTACATGAAAACAAAAAATAAACCTCAGCACAACTTTTAACCCGGGTGGAAAACCCTGAGGTTCGTTCAAGCTGTCCCAAGTGACTGTCAGGATTGAAAGATCCATCTGAATTATTTTCCTTTTTATTTTTTTTTTTCCACCCTCAGCTTCAAAAGTTTGCCAGGGATCCAGTGAATATGGAGATGGTCAGGAACCTCACCTTGCTGCGGGAAACTGCCCTGTACTACACCCTCCTGCTGACCTCTGCTCCTGGCTTTGCACTGTCGAGGTATGGATCTGATGGGATCTGATTTCCCAGGATGGCTCAGCATCCCTGGCACGGCGAGAGTTTGAGTGGAGATTCTGGTGGCTGCTTTCATGAAACCCCTTTAAAGCTTCCGTTCATTTTCTGCCCGAATGTTTCCTTTTCAAAAAATCCCAAGTTCTGTTTCTTGGGAGATGATTTCCCTGCTCCACCTCATGGCCAGCAGTTCTTGCAGAGTTTTCCAGGACACAGCAGAGCTCTCTGAGCTGGAGCATTGTCACCATCAGAGCCTAAAGGGGTCAGGGGATGCCTGGAAAGGAACATCCTCTGGAAAAGGGGGAAGGTCTGGCGGAGCCACTCTGACTGGCAGCCTCTGCTTGTCTCCTGCAGCCTCCCAGATGGATTTATCTGCTACCTGAGCCCCTCGGCAGTGAGCAACCTGAGCAGGGAGGAGGCTCTGGCTGTGGCCCAGAGGCTTGGGAAGAGCTGCCCGTGGAGCAAGGGACTCCCTGGGGACAGAGCTCCCTCCTGGCTGGCAGCACAGGAGCTGCAGGTGAGCCTGGGGATTCCCTCAGCTGCACAGGACCCGGGAGGGCTGGGGAGCAGCCCTGGTGTCCCCTCTGTCACACTCCTCTGGGCCATCTCGTGGCTTTATTGTGGTGTCTGGCTGGCTTTTCACCACCTCACCATTCCCAGTGGCTGGAAATGGTCCCTCAGCATCCTTCAGCATAAAACCTGAGGCAGAACCCAGGGATTTAAGACCTCCAAAGGCTGTAGCATCCAACATCTCCCCTCACCGCTCCTCTGCCTCTGTTCTGTCCCCGTGGGACCTTTGCAGGTGGCATCCTCCCTGCTGAGGAACCTGGAGGATTTCTCTCCCACGACCCTGAGAGCTTTGGGCCAGGCTGCCCTCGGGCTCTCCGTGTCCAGCATCCAGAAGAACATTCCCGAGGAGCACCTGGAAGCAGCTCTCCCTGCCCTGGGCGCAGTGCGTGGCTGGAGTGCTGAGCAGTCCAGGGCTATTGTCGACAAACTGCTCCTCTCTGGCTACCAGGTACAAAACTCCACCAGTTCAGCTGGGATTTCCTCATGGGCAGGGTGGTCAGGCTTGGGAAGGGAGGTTTGGAGTGCCCATCCCTGGAGGTGTCCAAGGAATTCCTGGAGGTGGCACTGAGTGCTCCGGGCTGGGGACGAGGTGGGGATTGGGCACAGCTTGGATTCAATGATCTCAAAGGTCTTTTCCATGATTCCCTTGCAGATCAGGGATGGACAGAGCCTGGCAGGGCTGGGCAGCCTGCTGGGTGGTCTCAACAGCAGCACACTGTGGGGTTTGTCCCCAGAGGTGCTCCTGGAGGCTCTGCAGCTGCCCAGCTTCACCCAGCACGTGGACACTCTGCCCTCAGCTCTCAAAAGGACCCTGGTGGAAAAGGTGACCTCCTTTTTCCTCCTTGAGCCAAACTGGGAGCACTGGGGTTCCTCAGCCTCTTGGGGACAAGGGCAGGAGGGATTTATCTTATTAGGTTGTCCCAGAAACTGTTTGCCAGTAGGTGTTCCCAGGGAAAGAACAGAAATGGAGCAGAATTAATTAAATAAATTGATCCTGGAGGTTTTCCCAACCGAAATGATTCTCTGGTTCTGATGTTGCCGTGATTTGGAGTAAGAGATTTCTGTGGTTTTATTGGGGTTTTTTTTTAAAGGTTTCCTCCAGTGTTGCCCACCCTGCTGAGCTGGTTAAAAGCATTCCTGACGCTCTGGCCAGGTACATTCCCAAATCCCTGCTAGTTTTTGGGGAGGAGAAGCCAAACATTCAGGATCTCAACAATAAAACGTGGAGCAGAGAACAGGTAATGGGGTGTGGGTTCCTCCTTCCCCTCCCTGCCAGCCCTGGAGCCATGAGTTCCACAAATCCACCTGGAAATGGAGCAGTTCCTTCTGGAAAACCACTGACCTCTGGCTTTGCTTCCCAGGCTGCCATGTTTTTCGGTGATGTGGTAAAGGCAGAGCCTGACTTCAGCAGGTAAAGCTTTTCCTCTTTCCGTTTCCCATGTTTGTTTTGCTGGCAATTCCCACATTTCCCGTGGTGCATATGGCACATCCAGCCTGTTGGATCCTTAGGAACAGATGGGAAAGGAAATGTAAACCCCAACACAGGCATGGAACGCTGAGATTTACCAGGGCTCAGCTGTAAAATACACCCAGGAGGCACATTTTCTGTCTAAAACGATGTTTCTGGCTCGGGCTGCACATGGAATCTTGCTCCAGATTGCCTCTGGAAGGCATTCCCAATCAGGGAATATGCCAGCCTTCCACAGGGCAATCCCAGGCATTAATTTAGAGGGTCTGATACGAATTTTGAAACATCTGCGATGAAAAATGATGAAAACCACGATTTATATCTGGAAAAAATAAATCATGGGATCAACATCAGCATCCTGCTCTGAATACACCTTTCCAATGACCTTGCCCTCCTGATTTTCCTTCTGGGAATGTCCAGGCTTTCCCAGTCTGTCCTCCAAGGCTTCACCTGTGCAGCTGCCAGCGCTGTGGAGGCAGAGAGGTTCCAGGAGCTGGCCCAAGCCATGAGGAAGAAGGATGTCCAGCTGGGAGAGGATCAGGTATTCCCCACATCTCCAGGGCTTTGGGGTTGTCCTGGAGGTTCCAAGGGAGACTGTTCAGGCAGAAAGAGCAGTTGGAGATGAAGGGGCTGGAGCAGGGATGTGTCAGGGGGTTAGGATGGGTATTAGGGAAAGGTTCTTCCCCAGAGGGTGGCACAGAAACAGGGGGGATTGTGGGGTGTCTGGATGATCCCTGTGTATCCCTTCCTGCGAACAAATGTCCTTCCCACCATTCTGAATTTCCCTGAAAACAGGAGAAGTCCAAACCCTCTCATTTCCATCCTTTCCCCCCACCTTCTTTTCTTCCTTCAGAGTAAAATCTTCACATCATTTTATCGTTTATGTTTTTCTGGTTTCTCTCTTTGGTGCAATCTCTGGTGTCCTTCCAGCTGAGCTGCTTGCTGAAAATGGTGACACTGCATGGCATTCCCAAGGATTTGGACAGTTACCCTAAAGAGCTGCTGCTGTTTTTAAGGTAACTGTGCTGTGGTTTTCATGTCGTTGCCTTAGCACTTAATGGGAAAAATAGAGATTAGTTTAGAACTCCTTAGGCCTCTCTAAGGGGAATAAAAAATGGGATTGCAGAAAGCTGAAGGAGGGTAGGTTAATGTGAGATACTGGGAAGAAATGCTTCCCTGTGGGGGTGATGAGGGGCTGGGATGGAATTCCCAGAGAAGCTGTGGCTGCCTCTGGATCCCTGGGAGTGTCCAAGGCCAAGTTTTAGCATTCCCAGACCTCTAAATGTGCTTTTCCCTTACAGCATCAAAGAAAACAGGGAATAAAATGGATTCCCTTGTTCCACTACCTTCCCACTGTGGTTCTGCATCCAAACCTCTACCTCACAACAGTTCCCTTCAAGTGAAAATTAATTTTTAAAGAATGCAGAATAGAAGAAAACTAGGGAAGAGCAACTCAGGGAGTTCAGCCTGCAGCTGTGGAAGAAGTTCTATCGGACACAGCATGTGCTGAGCTTGATCTCATTCCCTAGAATTGACGGAGTGTTTGTGTTTCCAGCCCCTCAGACTACGCAGGGAGCTGCAGCCAGTTTGTTATCAACGTTGGCAAGGCAAATGTTGATGTTCTGCCCCGAGAGGCTCCTCAGAGGCGGCAGCTGCTCCTGGAGGCTCTGCAATGTCTGGTATGTGGAGAGGGGTTGGGATTGGGGTTGGGAATGGGAATGGGGTTGGGGTTGGGATGCAGGGATGCTCCAGTCCCACCCAATGCCTCTGCCTCGTGCTCTTCCAGAAAATCCCTGGCACACGGATAAACGAGGAGAATGCAGAGATCCTGGGCAGGCTGGTGTGTGATCTTGGCGGGGAATACATCAGGAGTTCCGCTGGGAGTTTGCTGGAGGATCTGAGCCACTGTGGAGCTTTCCTGCCCGAGCAGCGAGAGGCGATCAGGGATGTCATCAGCAGTGGCAACACCACCTTTGGGTATGGATTTTCCTCCTGGACATCACCAAGCTGTTCCCTCCATCCAACTCAATGTTCTGTTGAGATCTGAGTGAACTCCAGCCAACCACCTTGATCAAAAATCAAAAAAAAAAATTGCTTTTGAGCTTTATCTTGGGTTTTTATGTTGCTTGAGTGGAAATTGTTTCAGCCAAAAGGCCTGGGTGAAATTGTACTCCAAAATAAGTTGTCACTTCTGTGTTCCTCTGGTGTATTTTTCATTAACCAAACTTCTCTGACTGGCCTGGAGCTCACAGGTGAGTTTGTCAGCCACAGCCTCTCAGGAAATATTCTCCCTCTGCCTGCCCAGTGACAGATACCTGATAAATCCCTGATTCCAACAGAGGGGGAAGCAAAACATTGAAAATATTTTCCTTCCTGTTGCCCCGAGATCTCTGAATTGGGCCATAGTGAGCAACAGAAATTCTTTGGGCTCCAGGCTTACGAGAAGAATGTATTTGTTCAAAGTCATTTTTCCACCCAGCTGCCCTGATTTATGTCCTTGACAACTTCTCCTGCTCTGCTGGAATGAAGTTTTGGCCAGCAGGAAGTGATCGAGGTGGTTTGGGATTTAAACCTTGTGTTTTCTTAACGTCAGGTGTTGCAAGGATGTAATCCTGGGGGATTTTATGGTGGTTTGGTTTGGTTTGGGTTTTTTTCTTTGTTTGGTTTTTTGGTTTTTGGGGGATTTTGGGGTTTTTTAGTTTGCTTTTTGGTTTGNGGTTTTTGTTTTGGTTTTTTTTTTTTGCTTGGTTTTTTTGGCCTTGTTTAGTTTGTTTTTCTTCGTCTGTTTTCTCTTTTGCTCCTCCTGGAGAGCTCACCCCTGCTCTTTTTCCCCCTCATTTTCCCCACAGCCCTCCAGCAGCGTGGTCAGCCTTCACCCTGCGCCAGCTCAGCGGGCTGATCCCCGCGCTGGACCACAGCATCCTGCAGCACATCCCCAAGGTGGGCAGCCTGGGAACACCCCTGGACCTCAGAGCGAGCATGGAACACCCTGGGGGTGTCAGCCAGCCTGTTTGCAGCAGTTTGAGTTTTTTGCAAGCAGCCGAAGGGATGGTGGTTTGTGAGGAGTGAGGCTCATCGAGCTGACAGGCTGCAGTTGAGGGTTCAGGGCACTGTCAGCCTCTTCCCATCACTGGGGAGAGCAGCAAGAGCCACAGTTACATGTGCTGTGTGAGGAGCTGCGGTCCATAATGGGCTGGAAAATGGAGAATTTAGACATTTAATGTGGCCTTAAACACACAGAGTCCGCTAGGGTACGGTGAAGATCCTTTATTGCAAAATTTAGGGTTCTTAACTGTTAGTTTGTTATGAGTTCCCACACTTGTGAGGCACAACAAATGTGCTTAACCAACACCACAGACCAGATAGGAACATCAGGTGTGACCAATTGCCAGCCCCACAGTTCTGTTAAAATTAGAATCAGGACCAAATATTGGTTCTAATAATTGTTCTACAATTATCTAACTTGTTTTTCACCTCTGGTTTAGCTGAGTCATTCCCAGGATGCCTTTCTAGTTAGCTGAAATAACAGCAGTGAGCAAGGATTTCACAAGGGCAGCAAGGCCCTCATTTTGCAAAGCCTTTCTGCTCCCCAGCAATTTAAAGAATTGCTTTTGGCCCAGCGAGGCAGAATCTCCCAAGCGGGAGCAGCGGGGTGGTGCTGGAGGCACATCCAGCGATTCCCAGATCCCCTGACGATCCCTTTTCCTTGCAGAGCTCTTTAACCACTTGGCTGAGGAACTTTGCCTGGGATTCCTCCCTGTCCAGGGCAGAGCTGGCCAGAGTCGTCAGGGAGCTGCTGCCGCGCCGGCACAAGCGAGCTGATGGTAAGGGATCCTGAGGAATTCCCGCTGGGATCCTCGTCCTACAGCCTTGCCAGGCACTGCAAGGAGCTCCCAGGGAGGTTTGGAGTGCCCAGCCCTGGCTGGGGTGTCCTTCTGGTCCAAGGAAGGATTGGAGGTGGCACTGAGAGCTCTGGGCTGGGGACAAGGTGGGGATGTGGCATGGATCAATCTCGGAGGATTTTCCAACCAAAATGATTCTGGGATTCAAAGCTTGCAGTGAAAGGATTTCATTGGTCTGTGCCCAGTCTCAGAGGTTTTCCAAACAAAATGATTCTGGGATTCAAAGCTTGCAGTGAAAGGATTTCATTGATCCTTTCCCAATCTCAGAGGATTTTCCAACCAAAACGATTCTGGGATTCAAAGTTGGGAGCAAAAGGATTTCATTGGTCTGTGCCCAGTCTCAGAGGTTTTCCAACCAAAACGATCCTGGGATTCAAAGCTCGGAGCGAAAGGATTTAACTGAGCCCTGAGTTTGCCCGTGGCTCCCCAGGTTGCCCGGCTGACCTGAAGATAACAGAGGCAGTTCTGGACGATGACACGATGCCAGTCCGCTACACCCCCGAGCAGCTGCGCGCCTGCCTGCGGAATGTCTCCCTGGAAAACCACCTCTCCCAGATTCTCACCTACCCCTTCAGCATCCAGCAGCTGGCTGTGCTCAAGGAGCACATAGATCAGGTAATACCAGCCCGAAAATGTTGAATTACCTATGATGGAATTGCTCAGGGACTTGCCCTGGTGCGTGTAGGATCTCCAGGGTCTGCAATTCCAGCATCTCTTGGCTCCTCTCCCAGTGTTTGCCTACCTTTACTGGGAAAACATCTATTTCTCCCTTTCTCTCTCTTCCCCCCTTTCTCTCTCCCCTCCTTATTATTTCTTATTTCCGTATCTAACCAGCTTTCCTTGCCTGCTGGCCCTCAGCCTTTCACTGCACCCCTCTGAGAGGAGCAGAGCTCCATCCTCGCTCCCATCTCCCACCAGGGAGTTGAAAACAGCACTCAAACCATCCCTTCATCTTCCCCTCAGCCCCACTCTGCCCATAACAACGCTCTCTCCACAGATGTATCCCGATGGTTATCCCGAAAACCTGCTCTCCAACCTGGCCCCTCTCCTTCCCTTCATCACCCTGGAGGAAGTTTCCACCTGGAAGTTCAGCTCGGCTGACACGTTGGCTGCTTTCCTGAAAAGCCAGCCCTCGGATCCCCTGGTAGGGGTTTGGCTTTGCCCTCCTGCTTTGGGGGCTGATTTAGGGTGAGCTGAGTGGGTTCTGAGCTGGTTGAACCCTCTCAGAACAAATAATTTGACACTCTTCCGTTTTGTTGTCGCCATTCTCGCACCTCTGTCTTTTGGGGACGAAACCACGAGCTCTGATTCGATGCAATTAATGAAATTAATGACGTTTGCAGGCCTCAGTGGCGATTAAACGCTACATGGAGCTGGGCAATGCCCTGAATGCCACAGCCCTGGATGCCATCGGCACTCGCTACGTCTGCCTGCTGAATGCCACCCAGCTGAAGGCCATCGACCCTCCCAGCCTCAAGTGAGCCAAAAATCGGGATGTTCTTGGCTGCTGCTAAAAGCCCTTTCCCATCTGCAAGTGCTTTTTCCTTTTTTCTGCACTCGGGGAAAGGAGATATTTAGGAAGCAGCAGCTCAGAAGTGCTCTGTGCTGGGGTTTGGAGCCTGCTGGGCTCCACCCTGCCAGGCAGGGCTCAGATTTCCAATCCCAATTCATTTCAGCTCAGCAGGCAGCAGATCTGGTCTCCATGCCTGCTTTTAGCTGCAAAAGAGTTAATTCCGTTTAATTATTTCATTAATTTGTAAGGCTGGGAAAGACTTCTCAGCTCATCACCCACCACCGTGGTCACCACTGAATTTTGCCCTCAAGTGCCACATCCTCGTGGGGTTTGAACATTTCCAGTTTGAATTCCTCTGAAAGACTGGTGAATGAAATTAATTAATTAATTAATTACGGCTTTGTGAGCACACGAATTTATTGGGCACCGTCAGAGCCATCTTCAATTGAAAGACAAATTCTCAGCAGGAAACTGAGCCATTGTTTCTCCTCTCAGCTTCTCTGCATCCATCTGGGAAGAAGGGATCACCTGTGCTGTGCAGAGAATCCCAAAAAACCCACTCAGAACAGGTGAAAAATGTAGAGGTTGAGGATAATACGAGCTTTTTTTCACTCTAAATCTTTATTTTTCCGCAGGCTGGCATCTCTGGATCCCTCAGCCTGTTCACAGGAGACGAAGAACATCTTGTACCAAAAAGCCAAAGCTGCTTTTTCTGACCAGCACCGTTTACCTGCTTACTACGAGCTGATTTTACCTTACCTGGGTATGGAAAAAAACCAGCATGTTATGGGGAAAGAGAACTCTTAGCCACAAGCCAAACGGGTATCAAAATCCATCTGAGATTTGGGAATTTTCAAAGCTGAGTTGTTAAAAGTTTGTCTTTCCGACCTGTGGATGGCATAAGATATTACTGCTGTAGTATTCTGGATTGAAGGATTCTGTGCCTGCTTTGAGTTGTCCAAGTCAGTTGGCAGACCATCACAGGGAAAATCAAAATCAAACTCAGGATTTATGTCACTGCCTTTTTCCATGTCACTTTTTTTTTTTTAATTTTTTTTTAAGCCCTGTTAAGCCGAAAATTTTTCCAAACTCTTCTCACCCTTCCGTCCATTGTCTGGCACTGCCACAGATTTTTAATACCCAACAAAAACACTCCCAATAAAAAAAAAAATAAATAAAGGAGCAGCATCCACATATTTTGCAGCAGGATCTCGCTGTGTTGCAGAGACCCAACGCAGCTCCTTTGGGGTCTTTCATCCCTTGAAATTCTCCTTGCTCTGGTTCCAGGAGGAGCTCCTGCTGCAGATCTCCAGACTCTCAGCCGGGACAACGTCAACATGAACGTGAGCACCTTTGTGACTTTGAGAAGAGACTCTCTGATGGTGAGTTGGGCCCTGGGATTCCTGAATTCCATCCATTTTGTGGTGCTGAGTGGTTGGGTTTGGTTGTGTTGTCCCTTGATGGAGATCAGCAGTGATTCCATCAAATCCAGAGCAACGTTAGACTGGTAGAAAGCGGAGAAATGGCCTGAGAAATTACTTTAAAAAATATAATTCGGTGTCCTGGATGGATGCAAGGCCAGTGGAATGTCTTCAGGGCAGGCTCTGGGTGTGTCACATGTGTGTCATGTTATCATGACTAGAATAGAATGGACTAGACTAGAATAGACTGGACTGGAATAGGATAGGATAATATCATAATATAAGGATAATGTCACTAATTTGAGAAGAAATCCCAGTGGTTTAAGCAGAAATTGACCCCCAGTTGAGTGTGGGAAATTTGGCATCAGAGGACAACAGAAAGAGCCTTTGAGGGACCTCCACACCCTGAGGGAAGTTATCCCAGTGAAACCATTCCAAGGAATTTGTCTTTGTTCTCCCCCTTCTGCCAGTGGGAACCCACAGAGGGATCATTTCCATTCCCACATTCCCAGCCCTATTCCCTGCTCTGTGACTTCCCCTAGACTCTAAACCCCTCGGAGGTGCGGGGGCTGCTGGGGCTGAACCTCCCCGAGCTGGCCAAGTGGCAGTACAGAGCTCCAGTGCGGGAGTGGATCCGGCTGCAGAAACAGTCAGAGCTGGACAAACTCCAGATTGGCCTCACGGGGGGAACGCAGGAGGGCTACATCAACATCAACATCGTCACCTCCAGGTTCCCAGGTATTTTTAGGACCTTTGCAAGCAAAGGTTTGTTTTGGGGTTGCGGCGAGGGTTAAAACTGGGGGAGCAAGTTCAGCCTGAAGCCTTGCTGCAGGGCAAATTTGGGGTCCAGTGTGAGGAGCAATCCTGGAATCCCACTGGGAGCATCCCTGCTGAGTGAGCATTTCCAGACCTTCCTCCTCGGGGCGTGTTGGAATCAGAATCCCAGAGTGGTTTGGGTTGAAGGAAACTTAACAGCTCCTCCACTTCCAGCCCCAAACTCAGCTGGGTGGTGCTGTTTGCCAGGGTTAGAAAGGCAAAGAGAATCCCTGGATGGGGCAGGAAGGGAGGTTTTCCCCACGGAGGAATGGCTCAGTCACGGATTGCTTTGCTCTAATCCTCTCCAGCAATGTCCTCAGCCCCTCTGGGCAGCGTGGCCATGGCAGTGCACCTCCTGCCTGCCCTGCTCCTCAGCCTCCTCATGATGTCCATCTTGTCCTGACCACCTCCTCCCAAGAGGAACCAAGCCAAGAGGGACCAGCCTGAGATCTGCTCTGAGACCTTCCCAGAGCTCCAGGCAGCTGGGATCGGCCCAGGACTCGTTTTTAGCTACTTTTGGCTTTCAAATCCCTTGGAAGAAAAACCAAAAAACCCCCAGTTCTGCCTGAAGGGAAGATTCCCAACTCTTCAGAGCACAGCCCAAGCCCAGCTCAGCCCCAAACCACTGTCAGACTCCAGCTCACTGCTGGGTTTAAGGGTGAGTTCTGCAGGTAAAAACGACTTTTCTCAGAGCCTGACCTCGTGACACTGCCAAGACCTCAGGGTGGGAGTGAAGTTTCCTGGCTGCTTGTAAATAAATCCTGGGACTGAGTAAAAAAGAAGCAAATTGATGAGTTGCTGTTGTCTGCTGTTCCTTGGGGCTTCCCTCACCTTCCTGCCTGCAGGAATCCCTCCAAATTAAGTGCTCAGCATCCCAGGATCTGCCTGTTCCTTTTCCTTGGGGTTGGCTGCTCAACATTTAAGAGCTGAGGCTGTTCTCAGCTTCCTCATGCGGAGGGGAAGGAACTTTGCACAAGGTTTTCAATATCTCTTCCCACTCATAGGAAATATCTGTAAGAAAATTCCCTCAGTGCAACCTGTATCCAGCTTCTGATATCCCTCTTTCCCCCTGGAGGAGAGCCTGGGAGGGAAAAAACGATTTATATATTTTAGATTTTGTAAATCTTCATTATCTGAGCTTTATAGGTCTGTCCTTCACTGCAGACTTTGGATTTCGGCTGGAAAAACTTCCCCACAAAGCACCAAACACCTCATAGGACGCGTTTGATTAGGAAAAAAAATAGTTGATTGATGTTTTATTGTATAGCATTGAACAGTAATCAAGATAAATTATCTCCAGTTAATCGTCCCGTGAGAGTCTGTGTGTGGTTTGAACAAATCCTGATCAAAAGCAGTCCATGAAAAATGTTAAGTAGGATTTTGGGGATCTCTCAGCTGCGGTGCTGAGCCATCGGTGACTCAAATCCCTGAGTTTGTCCCACTGTTTACAGATCCTAGTGGGATGGGATGGACAGGAAATCCCTGGCAGAGCTGGGCTCAGCGTTCTCGCCTGGGCAGAGCAGTCAGCATTGCTGGTGGCTGCACTACAGGGAGTAAATTGCTAGTAAGGACCTGTGGAGCTCTTTTGAGCTGGGAAAACCTGTCCTGCATCACTGCCCAGCCTCGAAAATAACAACCAATTTCTGTGCTGGCAGCTAAGGGATGAATTCTCGTCCTTGCTGGGTTTCTGCTCTCCAGCAGGGACTCCTCAGCGCTGCGGTGTTGGGCTGGAAGGAGGGAATGTGGGGTGGGAGTGCTGGGCTGTGGGCTCAGAGCAGCCCCCGCAGCAGGATGTTCCCAGCGGTGGCTGCCAGCACGGGCAGCAGGCAGGAGGAGAGCCTGGATCCTGATCCTGGGGGAGAACACAGGGACTGGGGTTCTCCAGGGGCACAGCACCCGGGAGCTGGCACAGCAATGTCCCCAGCTGTCCCCCGGCACTGCATCCAGCAGGAACGAGGGCGAGCAGCCAACACTCAGTGCTTTGTCCTCATCATCCCTCCCAAGGCATTCCCCCTTACCAGCCTCAGGCTGCACGTTGATGTACCCATGGGATGTCGGTGGTGGAGGCACTGGAACGTTCCCAGGTGTTGCTCTGGGGGTCTCCCTGCTGCTGGGGGTGGGAGAAGGGCCGGGAAATCCCGGGGGGGAGCTGGTCTGGCACGGCAGGGTGGTGGGATGGGCTGAGGAGGAGCTGAGGCTTTTTGGGGTGGGGGTGGTGGAGTTGGGAATTGGGGTTGGCTGGTGGGGAGGGGACGTCGTGTGTGGGGCTGTGGTGGCAGCAGGGGCAGCGGTGGAGTGAGGGACAGAGGTGGCATTGGGGACAGAGGGGACAGTGCTGTGGGTGGCAGTGGGAGCAGAGGAGGGGTTGGGGACAGTGGTGGCAGTGGGTGCAGAGGTGAGACTGGGGACAGTGGTGGCAGCGTTAGGAGTGGCAGTGGGAGCAGAGGTGGCATTAGGGACAGTGGTGGCAGTGCTGTGGGTGGTACCAGCCGGGTTAGTTCCAACACCAGTNGGGGGGCACTGGGCTCGACGGAGGGGTTGAGGGGCTGGTGATGGCAACGGAGGTGAGGACAGGGGTGGCACTGGCTGTGGTGGTGGGGCCAGTGGAGAAGGTGGTGGCCGTGGGGGTGACCCTGGCCGAGGCGGTGGGGCTAGCAGGGGTGGCTGCTGTCGTGGGCTCCTGCAGCCCTCCTTGCAGCCCGATTCCCAGCACGCTGTCCAGCTCCCTCTGGAACTGTATCTCCACCCAGCTCCTCA
Organism: Grantiella picta; assembly: GCA_013397955.1. Lineage (NCBI taxonomy): Eukaryota > Metazoa > Chordata > Aves > Passeriformes > Meliphagidae > Grantiella > Grantiella picta. The sequence continues at coordinate 534,902 of VZRM01008896.1, read as the reverse complement.
CCAAGGACTCATTCTCGGCTTTCTTCAGCTCAGGGAGATTTTTCCCCAGCAGATTTTTCACGTCGGTGACGCTGAGTTTCTGCAACACACAAACATCATCCCTCTCCTTCACCCTCACAGCCCCGCGTGCTTTGCCAGCAGGGCTACAGAGCAACTAAAAACTTCCTGAAGGAAATTTAAAAATGTGACACCGTGGAGAATTGGTGATTTGGTGGAATTTGGCCTCAGACCCCCTGCTCAGCCCTTGGCCAGCCCTGCCCTTCAGTGGGAAGAGAAGAGGAGCATCCCTGGGCTGTACCTGCAGTTCCTCGGGATTTAGGGCCAGGAAAGTGTCCAGATCCATATTTATAGCCCCACCAGCATTAGCCAAATTCTTCAGATCCTCAGCTGAAGCTCCACCTTAAAGAGAGTGCATGGGACACCTGGAGCCCTGCAGACCCTTCCAGCACTTCTGAGGAGGGTTTGGAGAGGCTCTGGAAACTTCCAGACCTGTCTGTGGCTGAGGAGGAGACCCCAAACCACCTACCCAGGTAGGGCCGGATCTGGCAGTAATAGGATCTGACAAAGGCCTCCCGAGCTTTCCTGTAGAGCTCGTCCTTCTTGGATTGGGAGCATGAAGAAATGTTCACCTGCCCAGCAGCCCTGGAAGGGAGGGGCACAGGTCAGCAGCAGCCCAAACTACAGAGAAAATGTTCTGGTGGCTGGGAGGGACCTGTGGGTTAGCCCTGCTCATGGTTTTGGGGTCAGGTGGGGTCTGGGAGTGAGGAGATCCAAAACGGAGCTGGGGGTCTTCCATCCCACCACCCAGCTCCCCGCAATCCCAAGGTCTCTCAGGGCTGATCAGGATCCCTAAAATCGGCTCACTCGATGGCTTCGGCGGGAATCTGCTGGATCTGCTCCTCCTGCAGCTTGCACAGGTATTCACTTCCCATTTCCTGGAGCAGGGGTCCAGTCAAGGATTCCCCCAGGGCCCGATAGCTGCTGAGCAGCTGCTGCACCTGAGGAGCACAGGGGGGACACAGGCAGGGAATGGAGATGCTCTAAAACCCTAAAAAAACCCTAAAAACCCCCACAGCGCCTTTGCCCCGAGCCAGGCTGCGGCACAGGTGACCCAGTTTGGTTTTCCCAGCACCCATCCCCTGCTGTTCCCGTGGATTTACCGGATATTCCTCACACTGTCCTCCCGAGGGGCTGAGCAGGGCTGACAGGGTGTCACTGGATGTCACCGTCCACTGGCTTTTCTCCTGCTCCGTGTACAGCTCGCCCAGTGACCACAGGCACTTCAGCTCCTCCTCCGGGATCCCCAGTGGGAAAATCTGTGGGGCAGGAAAGAGGGTGAGGGGAGAGAAACCAGGGCAGGAATGGGGGCAGAGGATGCACCTTCATCCCAGTGTCTGCTGCTCCCCGTTCCCACAGCAGGTCCTGCCCATCCCAGCTCTGCCCGTGCTGCTGGGGGGCTCCTGTCCTGTGCCACCCCTTACCTGGTCCACCTTTCCTTTCAGGATCTGATTATACTCTGAGGTGGATGGCTGTTCCAGCAGACCCTTCAGGTTTTCTATCACGACATCATTGCTCAGGCACAGGTCGAGCTGCTCGAGGGTGTAGTCGAAGAGCAGTATGGAGTTATCGATGGAGCTGGCAGTGATGGGCTCGGACTCGCAGCCTGAGGGCAAGGCAGTGTGTCAGGCACGGGCTTTGTGTCCCCTGTGTCCCCTTCCCACCTGGCCCTGCTCCTGCCACACGGCTCAGAGCCCCTCAGAAGAATGGATCGCTGGTGAATGCACGGGGAATCACAATAATGTGGCTCAAGCCCCGTGGCTCATCATCCCACCCCCTGCTCCTCAACCCATGGAGGTGCCTCATTTGTTTAAATTATTCCTGAAGAACTTGGTGAATTTTGTTGCAGCCCACTTGTGCTTCATTATGTTAAAGGCAGCTCAAACTCCTCCGTGTCACCTGCAGGAGCATCCTCTGATCTTGCAGTGTCCCACCCTGGTGCTGGGGACTGTCCCACTGTCCCAGCTCCTTCCTGGCTGCTGCCACCAGATCCCTGCTGCCACCAGATCGCTGCTCCCACCAGACCCCTGCTGCCACCAGATCCTGCTCCCAGGTAAGAGCCAAGCCCCACCGCGCTGTAAGGACATTTCCCCACTTCCCCAGTTTATGGGAATCCCAGATTTCCGCCTGGTCCATCTGGGAGCTCTCAGATCCAGCCACTCCCAGGGCATTTTCCCCTCCCAGAGCAAAGGGAAACACTCACCGTCCGTGCTCCGCTTCAGCCTGGGATGGGAGGAAGCTGACGCTGCTGCCAAGGCTCTGAGGAGGTTCAGGGATTTCTCCCGCTGGGAATGATCCTGGCTGCTGTAGGCAGCAGCGATGCTCTTCCTGAAATCCTGCCGCGCTGCCTGCAGGCGGACAGAGGTTCTGGGTCGGGGGGCACAGCATCCTGGCTCCCCCAGCCTCACAGCTGACCTGGCTGGTGGACATCTCCCCCGATTCCTCGGGGACAGCATTACCTCTGCCACCAAACTCAGCGTGGTCTGGTTCAACGCCAGCACGAGCGGCCCCAGATCTTGCAGAGTCTGTGAATCCCAGCTTGCAGGATCCCTGCGGCGGCAGAAGGAGCAGCTCAGCATCCTTCTGGTTGCCCACCCCTCCAGGAGCGGGAGGGCTCCTTACCCGTACTCTGTGTCCGCCGTGAGGAGCAGGGCGTTGAGGGCATCCCGCTGGGGCTCTGTCAGCGCCGGGCAGGGCTTCAGGCTCTCCAGGACGGCAGACCCCGAGGTCGCGATGCTCCGCGGCTCCAGGTCACACACCAGCGCCCCGAGGCTGCCGAGCTGCTGCGGCTCCAGGCGGCTGCCCCGCACCCCCTGCGAGACACCAGCCGGCCTCGCACCCCCGCCAGGTGAGGGCTGGGGGTCCCTGGTCACCCCCAGCGCCATCCCCACTCACCAGGCAGGTCAGCGCCCCGCGGAGCAGCCGCATCCTGCGGGATGAGCCCCGCGGCAGCAGCTCCAGGTTCCCGCGGGATGCTCGGGCGTAGAATTCCCTGCAGGTCCCGGCGCGCACCTCGGACGGGCTGTGGGGACCAGGGGTGAGGGATTTAGGTGGGCGAGGCGGAGTTTGAAACTCTCTCTCCCTTCTGAGCGAGGAGCTGGGGGGTCTCAGGCACAGGATGGTGCTGCCTGCACCCCAAGCCGTGAGTCCTGAGGGGTGACAGACAACCTGGGGATCCCCCTGCTCCGGGCGGGCTGGAGGTGCATTCCCTGGGGTGCGCAGGGGCCACGCCATGGGGTTCTGGGTGCTGCCATTGCACCCCAAACCCGCCGCATCCCCCCGCACACTCACTCGAAGAAGAGCAGCAGGTCCGGTGGGAAGCTGCCGAAATCCGCCGTCAGGTTCCTGGCAGCGAGGAGCCGAGCCAGGCAGGAGAGCTGGGCACGGAGAGCGGGCTGGTCAATGCCAGGGCGGGGAGAGACCGCCCTGGCACCTCCCGGCTCTGGGGGGTTTGCGGTTCCCCCTGCCCTGCTCACCTGGGCGCTGCTCAGCTCCCCCGGGTCTCTCTGCAGCCCCCGGGCGAACGCGAGGATGTCGGCAGCGGGCAGCTCGCTGCTCGGGACGCACGGCAATTCCAGCCGGAGCGAGGATGGGAAGCTGCGGGCATGGAAGGCTGCGCTTCAGCACCCGCCCGAGCTCCCCAAAATCCCGTGAAGGACAAATCCACTCGTTCCCTCGGGAAAACCCTTTGCCCTGAGTGAGGCTGCGTGGGGTAAGTGGGAATAACATGAGGTGTCGTGAAAATATCCCCTAATATCAGTGTCAGGCTGTTGCCATCCCCACGGGCGAGGAGTGCTCGGCATATCCCGGGATTTGGGTGAGGGAGAAGCAGCAGAGCCTGGATTTCAGCCCGGGGAGGCTCCCGTGTCAGCCCCGTCAAGGAAGGAGAATTCTCGGTGTGTTTGTGTTTCAGCAGGAGCCAAAGCCGCTGGAATCCCAGCACGGAACCGGCTGCACAGGGCTGTAAATCCTCCCCACCCCGGTGACCTGGCACGGCAGCCGTGCCAAGGATGAGAGAGAAATGGAAATTTACCCCCCAGAGCCCTCAGAGCCCCCACCGGGGCTGGTACTTACTGGGGATGCTCAGCGTTGGACAGGACAGCTCCAATGATCAGGGCAGCCTGGGGAGAGGATGGAGATGCTCAGCTCCAGCAAGGAATGGGGAGAAGGGATTTGAGATGCAGGGAATGGGATGTGACCCACAGCCAGGTGAGAACTGCAGCTGCCCCTGGGACACTCGTGGGGACAAAAGCTCAGAGGAGAGGGACAAAGCTCAGGAGTGGGGACCCTGCGGTGGCTCTGTCCCTGCTTCCCTGGAGCTGGGCTTGGGAGCAGCCCAGGGGAGGGACGGGACAATGCCAGGGTCACTCTGCACAGAGGGACAGCAGGGTGGCTGTGCCTCCCTGGAGCTGAGGTCTCGGGAATGGTGGCAGCTCCAGCAGCAGCTGTGGAATTTTGGGAAAGCCCTGGCAAGGTGGGAGCCAGCAGAGCCAGCAGGGACTCACCGCCATGGCTTTCACCAGGTCTGTGGAGATACCTGCAAGGAAGTGGGAGCACGTTAGGAAACATCCATGGATTGGGTACAGGTGATCGGGGTTGTTCCAAGCAGCTCTGGGTTTAAAGTCTGGGAAGAGGTTTTCCTTTGCTAATTTGATATTTAGGAAATGTTGGAGATCAGTGTGCAGAGAGCCCCCAGTCTGAGCAGCCCCAGGTCCCTCCAGGTGGGTATGGAAGACAACAAGGGATAAATCCATCCCGGGAAACCTGTCTGTGCAGGAAAAGCCATGGGTGCTGAGCGGAGCAGGCAGCAGAGCTGGGAGTGCTGAAGCTGAGCAGGATTGGGGTGAGGAGCAGCACAGCTGGAGCATCCCGGGTGCCAGGGGTGGCCAGGGGTCCCGGGGCGGTTTTGGGGGCACAGGAGGTGACTCACGGAGGCAGAGGCTGGCAGCTGCCAGGGCTGGGGGTGCCCACGCCATGGTGCTGTGCCGGGGTTTGTCTTCAGAGCGGGTCTGGAGAGCTGTGTCTCACACCTGGAACTGTTGGAAGGTGCTGGAGGTCCTGGGGCTGATTCTGTCACCCAGCGCTGGGGCTGTGGGGTCAGGGGTCTCAGTGTGCCCACCCCGGCTGTACAGACCCCCAGCGACCAAGGGAGAGATTTTAAACCCTGTGAAATAGAAATCAGGACTTCCCCACCCATTATTGAAAGAAATTCCACGATTTCCCCCTCTGACACCCTGTGCTCTGCTCCTGCCTGTGCCCTGCAGGGACAGGGCTCCCCTCCGTCCCCCAGCTCCTCGTGGGACCACGCAGGCACAGGTCGGGATAAATCCAGTGTAACCCAGTGGGAGAGCCCAGCAGGTGTTTCCCACCCATCCACACCCCTGAGGGGAACCCCTGATAGAAAACCAACCCTCGCTCCTGAAATTCCCTCAAGACTGCCCGCAGTTATTGCCGTTTGAACTCAACGCAAGGAGTTTTCCCCCTAAATCTTTTTTTTCCACCCCAAATCTTACCGCGGCTGTGCAGAGCTGTTCTCCTCCTCCTTGTCCAGGGGGATTTGGCTCGGTGACGGGAGGATTCAGCCGGGAAGGTGCTCCTGGGGCTGGTGCAGGGGCTGGGCAGCGCTCGGCACTTTATCTGTGCGGGGTGGGGATGTTGCTCCCCGCACGGGGTGTGACAGGGCAGTTTCTCAACTCTGTTTTGTCAGGCTCCTTTCCTTCTCCCTGGTTTTGCTTTGTGGTTGTTTCCTACCCCTCGGTAAAGGGTCACTTTGAACTCTGGGTTCATGAACCCAGAGGGAGTTAAAGGCTCTGCTTTGGGAGTTTCTGTGCTCCTGAGGGGGATAAAGGCGCTCACGGTGAGGGGGAACCCTTTAGAGCTGAGCAGGGGTTTATTTATTACAGACGAGTGCTCAGCGATGGGCTCAGCACCCTCTGCCAGCTGCTTCCCTCGTTCCTCTCCTTTTCCCCCGGATCACAGCCAGTCCCACTTCCCTTTCCCACAGTTTTTTCTTTCCCTCATTGTGCTCCAACATGCTGTCCGGTACTCGCCATGAAGGAGACCAGCACCAAAGGAATCCAATCCTTCCCGAGGCTCTGAGATGACAGCTTGGAGGAGCTGTGAGCACAAGCGTTATCCGAGCGTTTATCCCAGGAAAAGGGAAGGGCGAGGGCAGTCGGAGGGGGTGGCTGGGCTGGAGCAGGGCTGCACCCCCCTCTCGACCCGGTTTGGGGTACCAACCCTCACCGAGGGTCCCTGGAGCTGCGGGAACAGTGCCAGGAGGGGTTTGTCACCCCAGGAGCTGTGTCCTGTCCCCAGCCCCGTCCCCCAACCGGTCCTGCAGCTCCAGGGCTGGGCTGACACCCGCGGGCGTTGCTGGTTTCGATTTTGGAAGGATTTACTGTAAAAATAGCTCCTGGCCGGGTGGTAAAATGACAGAAATTTGTTTGCTGTGAGGCTGCTGGAGGGACACAGCCCCTGCCCCAGGCTGGCTGGACAGAGGTGGCTGCAGCAGGAGGGCAGGGACACCTCGGGGCTGCTCTGGGGGTCACCGCGTCCACCGTGTCCCTGCAGCGCTGAAAGCTGACCCCGAAACACCCTCGGGAGGATCCACCCTGAACTTGAACATGTGGAGCAACATCTGCCCAAGGTCCCAGGTCAGCTGTGGGCTCTGAACTGCATCTCCCTGTGCCAGGGGGGCTGGGAATGCTTCCTCCCCTCAACCAGCTGCTCCTGCCTTGCCAGCTTCATAATTTTTTAAAAAATCCCCGAGTCTTGAGGACTGCAAATAATTCCTTTGGGTCGTCAGTCAGTTTTCCCACTGCTCCAACCTGAGGTATGACCGTTTGTGTTGTCCAGAAATCACAGCGACATGGAACAGCTTGTGTTGAAGGACCTTCAAGCCTTCCCTTCTCCAGGCTGGACAATCCCAGCTCTCCCAGAGGGGCTCCGAATGGATCCTTCCTGGTGGCAGCTTTCCCTGTGCCCCCTAAACCCCCTCAGCCCTGCTCCCCGCCCTCTGGCCATGGAGAACCACAGCGTTCCCGAATCCAGAGCTTTTCTCCTGCCTCTGCTCCGGGTTTGGGACAATCCCAGTGGCTGGTGAGGTGACAGGCAGGGCCAGGACGGGGCAGTGCCATCTGCCCCAGCTCCTCCATCACCCCCGGCTGTCTCTGTTACTAAACCCGGCAGCGTTCCGCTCATCCCGGCGGTTTCGGCCGCGGGAATTCCAGCAGGGCGAGGAGGAATTCTGCTGCTCACACAACAGGTTGGCCGGGTCGGAGCCCCGGGCCGCTCCCGCTCACTCATTTCAGGAAGGAGCCTGTCCGCCCTCATTCCTGGAAGCCCCAGGGGCTGCAGGATGGATGCAGAGAGCGGAGAGCGAAGGACAGAGACACATTTAATAGGGCAAATACAACAATCGGGGAATTGCGGAGTGCACGGGACATCGGGACATCGCGGCCACACAACCCCAGGGCACGAGAGGAGTCACAGCCCCGCGGGGAGGAGGGAGCAGGATGGGGACACAGCCGGGAAGGACACCTGGAAAACCTCCTCCTCAGGGTAAGGAAAATTCCTATTTATCCGCGGTGCTGGGGGAAAAGTGCAGCACACGGAGGCTGGGCTGTGGGGACTCCCTGGTGCAGACGCGGGGTGAGCTCGAGGTGCCAGCCCCGTCCATGTCCCCTTGTCGCCATCCCACCGAGCACAGCCTCATCCCGGCAGGGACAGCTCCCACCGCGGGACCTCCCGGAAGGCTGAGTCCCCGCTGTGACGTGCAAATGTCACCTGTCACTGCTGAGCACCTCCCGTGCACGTCACCCCTCGGTCCTTCGGCAAACAGGGTGCTCATTCCCAGCTGGGGACTGTCCCCTCCCGGCCACTCCTGGCAGCTGGGCTGGGCAGGGAGAGGGCCTGGCAGGAAGGATATGGAGCTCCTGCTCCTCCAGCCCCTCTGGCACCAGCTCAGTGCCCACCAGGGCTGGCACCTCCCACCATCCCCACCCCGCAGTGGTGGCACCAAGCCACGAAAGGGACAAGGGACAGGTGATCCGATTCCCCCCGGCATTGTGCTGACTTGCAGGGTGTGTTCACCCACAAGGAGAGGGCTGTGAGTTTTTATTCCCCCTCAGGGTGGTAATATCAGCTGTGTGAACCCCATCAGGTGTGTTTTCAACAGGATGGGACTGGTGAGGTGACAGCTCTGGGCAGATGTGGTGCTTGAAAGCCCTGGGATGGGGCTGTGTCCCTCCCCAGCTGTCCTGTCCTCATTCCCAAACATCCTCCAAGGGCTGCAGAGGATGAGCAGGATGGGAAGGGGAAAGCAAAGCAGCATGAGCAGCAAAGCAAGGGCACTTCCAAGGAAATTTCTTGGGACTGGTCAAAGCTGCGCTCCTGCCTGCTCTTCCCATCAGTTCTCAGCCTTTCTTTCAGCTTCATCCTTTTCCTACTGCTCCAGAGCTTTCCCAAAGTGCCCTTCGGAAGGACCTGCCTTCCTGAAGGACCTTCTGGAGACGTGCCAGGCAGGAGCCACGCCATGGGAGCAACGCAGGACACTAATCCCGCCTCATCTGGGGGAGCAGACAGGGCTCATGTCCTCCAACCTGGCTCAGCAGGGGCTACATCAGGGTAAAAGCAGGAAAGGCAGTGCTAGTAGAAGGAATAATAAAATCCATTAAAAAAGCTTTGGCTGGCTGGCTGCTGGCTCTCCGTCCACAGAAGTACTAAAAATACCTCATTCCTGAGACCACCCGTATTTTACAAACCCTAAAAGACTAAATTCTCTTCCTAAAAAATTGAAAAATGTTTAAAATCCACTGGCATCAACTCCGTCATCTCCACCAAACCTTTAAAAACCCCTCAGGTGGGTTGAGGGAGTAAGCCCCAGGACAGGGATGGAAAGCTTTGGGGTCACTCTAAGCTGGAATGTCACACTGACTCTGCTGCTGAGGCCCAGGACCGGGAAAGGGACATCCCGTGGCCAGATGGATGATGGACATTACAAAATAACCCCATCTCAACCGCTCCTAAAATCTGCCTGATCCCAGCCCCAGGAGCGAGGGAAGCCATACAAGGAGTGCAGGTGTGGAGTCAGCACTGGGCTCTGTGGGGACCCACTGGGACAACGATGGAGCTGGGAATGCAGGGATGTGCTGTGTGCTCACTCCAGAGCCCACTCTGCCAGCCACTGCTCACACCGAGCTCGCTGCTCCTCCGTCTCCTCCCTGCTGCCTTCATTCCCTGCTTCCTCCTCTCCGGCAGCACGCTCAGCTTCCCGGCTCCTCTCCTCCTCCTCCTCCTCCTTCTTTGTCCCCTTGTCCTTGAGCTCCTGGATGATGTCCTCCAGCCGCTGGCTCACGTGCTGGGGCACCCAGTTGCTGTCCATGGCGGTGACGAAGGGGTCGGGCGCACACACCTCGATCAGCTCCTTCCCGGTGGGGATGCGCAGGTAGTAGGCGTGGAGCATCATCCTGTAGGGATTGCTGTCCTGCTTGTGGCTGTAGGTGAAGTCCCCCACGATGGGGTGGCCGATGGCACTGCAGTGAACCCGCAGCTGGTGAGTCCTCCCTGCGGGGAGAGCAGGAATCAGGGAGAGGGAGTGCCTGAATTCCCTCCTTCAGGGTGCAAGGTGACAACACAACTAGTGGCATTTGTCCCTGAGCATGGCAGAACTCATCTTCCCTCATCCCTTTCCGGGCTCTGCTCCGTGTCAGAGCTGCCCCTGTCCCCACCTGTCAGTGGCTGCAGCAGCACTTTGGTGACAGGGTCTCCGCTGTAGGATCCGTGTTCCAGCACGATCAGCTCCGACTGGCAGGGCTTGGGATTCTCACAGCCTGCAAGGAGATCCAGGGAAGGTTTGTGATGCCCCAGCACACCCCAGGGGGTGTGGGCCGAGCAGGCAATGGGGACTCTCACCCTCTGTCCCCTCGATGCACATCATGTGGGTCATGCCCTCCGTGGTGTTCTTCCCGATGGCGTAGCGGATCGTCATGCGGCTCTGGCTCACGTGGCCCCTCACCTGGGGCAGGAATGTGGTTTCAAACGGGGCCCTCACCCACTCCCCCATGCCAGGAATCATGGAATCACAGAAGGAGTGGGGTAGGGAGGACCTTAAAGCCCATCCATTTCCCAAAGCCCAACCCCTGCCATGGGCAGGGACACCTTCCCCTCTCCCAGGCTTCTCCAAGCCCCACCCTGCCTGGCTTTGGACACTTCCAGAGATCCAGGGGCAGCCACAGCTTCTCCAGGCACCCTGTGCCAGAATTCCTTCCTAATATCCAACCTAACCCCACTCTCTCACAGTGGGAAGCCATTCCCTGTGTCCGGTCCCTCCATGCCCTTGTCCAAATCCCTCTCCAGCTCTCTTTGATCCGCTTTAGGCACTGGAAGGGGCTCTAAGGTCTCCCTGGCTCCTTTTCCCCAGCTGAACACCCCCAGCTCCCTCAGCTTCCCTCCCAGCAGAAGGCCAAGGCAGACCGTGGCAGGATGAGCTCACCAGAGCCAGGTAGGCTTTGGTCACCAGGCGCTCCTTGAAGCACTTGTAGGCACTTCCCGCCGCCGCTTTGTTGAGTGCCACACACAGAGCCCCGCTGGTGGAGAAATCCAGCTGGTGGCAGAACCTGGGAACGACACGGGGGTAGAGGAGCATCCCGGGGACCTCAGGAGCGTCCCGAGCTGAGGACAGAGCCAGGCTCGGAGCCCAGCTGCTCACCTGAAGCCGTAGTAGGTGTCGGGGTCAGCCAGCTCGGGGAAGCGGTGCTTGAGCTGGCTCTGCAGGGTCAGCGTCTCGTACCACATCTTGCTGTCGATGCGCAGGTCCCAGTGCTTGTTGACCACGATGAAGTCGGAGCTCTGGTACAGGATGGACAGGTTGTCGATGCTGCCCGGCTCCATGGCCAGCGCCCTGCGGGGAGGGAGAGAGCAGGAACCGGGCTGAGCGGGGCGGGAGGAGCCGGCGGCTGCAGGATGGGCACAGCAGCCCGGGGAGGGAGCGAGCAGGAACCGGGCTGAGCGGGGAAGGAGCAGCCGGCGGCTGCAGGATGGGCACAGCAGCCCGGGGAGGGAGCAGGGACCGGGCTGAGCGGGGAAGGAGCAGCCGGCGGCCGCAGGATGGGCACAGCAGCCCGGGGAGCGGCGGACAGGCTGGGAGCAGGGCCTGGAGCTGGGATTTATATCCCAGCAGGGAACGGAGATGGACCGGAGCTGCTG
>VZRM01008896.1:471175-509725 GCA_013397955.1 Grantiella picta | reverse complement strand
GCAGTCTTATGTTTATGTATATAAAAAAATGGAAACCTAAAAAATAAATAAAAATACTAAAAAAAAAAAAAATATATATATATATAAAAATATATGCTTACTGAAAGAGGCATCCTATAAGATATCTATAGGAAATATATATATACAAAATATTAAAAAATAGATTAAAAAATGCTGTCTTTTCCGTGTCCCTGAGGTGCCAGGAGCAGGATGGTGCCCTGGGCTGCCCTCCAGCCCTCAATTCCCCCAGGATCCCCAGCAGGCTCATCCTGCTCCGGAGGCTGCCGGGGCTGGGAATCCACCAGGAGCCACGGAGCCCTTTGGGGCCAAACCTTGGGATGCTTTTTGGGAACAGCCCGAAGCTCAGGACTGTCCCCAAACCCCCGTGGCCCTGCAGGAGGTCAGAGATCCCAGGGATTATCCCAATCCATCCTAATCCCTGAGCTGCCTCCCCCAGGCTCTAAAGGCAAAACGAGCCTGGGGATGGGTGAGTGGATTTCTGGGATGTTCTGCAATCCAGCAGGGCAGGGAGTTTAGGAGCCCCAGATCCCAAGGAATCCAGGTCCACCCCAGCCTGCAGGAGCAGCTCCAGGCAGGATGAGGAGCTCTGGGACTCCAGCACAGTGCCAGGCCCAGCACTGCCCTCCCCACCCCCGGGCTTGGGAGATTAAAGAATTATGAACAACCTGAATTCTGCAATATTAACGAGCAGAGCCATCTGTTAATCTGGCAGCAGCCACGAGCTGGGCTTGGATTTTCCATCGTGCTGTTATTAAAGCTGAGTATTTCCGGCTGGGAGAGCAGCTGGAAAAGTCCCTGTGATCCAGGGGAGCAGGGCAGGGACTCTCAGTCCCCCCTCAGCCCTGTCCCCACCTTCTTCAGGGCCAAGGACAGGGAAGGACAAACAATATCGGGATGAGGCAGCTCATTTCCTGCTCCAAAGGACCTTTTCCATTTTTAATGAGCTCTGCTCCTCTCCATTTTACCTGGAGAAAAGCAGAAGAGATCTTTCCTTCAGGATGACTCCAGGCTCAGGGAGATGTTTGCCACCAGCTCTGCCCAACGTGAAGTGCAGAGCTGCAGGAAAGTATTTTTCTCATCCATAAAATATTAAATCGTTATGTATAGGATCTATAGGGATGCTCTAAGGCATTAAAATTCAGGAGGGGATAAATAATGGAGATGTGCTGTTTACTTACAGGAAAGAAGCAGTTCCCAGGCTTTCTGTGCCAGGGGAAATCTAGGCTGGAAGAGGTGACAAAGCATCTGCCCTCAACCTGCTCCCTTCTCCCTATTTGGGGTTGTGGAATTGGGGGATCTGGAGGAAACTCACCCGTGCTCATTCCAACCCCAAAGCCAAAAACCCAAGAAAAAAAAAAACCAAACCAAACAAACAAAAAACCAAAAAATCCCAACCAACCAACCAAAAAAACAAACAAAAAAAACCCAACCAAAAAACACAAAAAAAAAACCCCACCAAAAAAACAACCCCCAAACAAAAAACCAAATCCCAAAGAAAAACAACCCCCAAAAATCATGATCAAAAAAAATCCCAACCCCCTTAAAACACAGGACCGAAAAAAAAAACTCAAACCAAAAAACCCAACTAAAAAAAAAGCCCAAAGCAAAAAAAACACCTAACAAAAACACCCCACCCGCAAAAAAAAACCCCCAAAACCAACCAAACAAGCAAAACAAGCCCCCCGAAAAACAAAACCCAAAGCAAAACCAAACCCCCACCCCAAACCAACCAACCCACCCACCCAGACAGCCAACGCAACAGCAGAACTTGCGCAGTTTTAATTAACAAGGTGTCAAACTTGCACGTGCATTTTTTGTAAAAAACTTGCAATAACAAGAACTGTAAAGTGCCCAAACCCCTGGAAACACACAAAGTGCAGCTGTGGTCACATATTAAGGTTTGTTTTCCTGCCTGCCCAGCAGTGCAGAGGATCCCAGAGGGGCAGTGAGCCCAAACCAGGCTCCAAACCGATCTTTAACCTCCCCAGGGCAGACTGAACTCAAATCCCCACCAGAGCTAGGACTTGAGAACTGCACAGAGCCACCAGCACCAATCTAAACCTTATTTTCAGCAGAAAACAAAAGCCCAGCCTGAAATCGGATGAATTACAGATCAACCTAGCTCTTTGCTGCCCCAGGCCTCCCTTGCTGGGGTTGTTTGAGGCAAATAAACTCACTTTTCTCCTTCAGCCTCAAGAATAGCTCTTGGTTTAGAATTAAACCCAAAATCAGAGATGTGCAAACAGCACTTGACCCCAAACTGCTGCAGAGGAAGCTCTGAACTCCCTGTTTTCGTGGTTTCTTTTCCCTCTCAGCAGCTGCCTCCTGCTTTGTGTTCCAACAGGAGGAAAAAATCTTTGGTGCTTCCTGCTCTATCCAGGTTTCCCTGCCTGATCAGCACCCCTGGGGATCAACTGACAACAACTCAAACCTGCTGCCTCTTCCAACAACTCCTTAATATGTGGAACTGCAAGAAACTCCCAAAACATGGCTCTGTGGCCACCCCAAAGCCAGGGCAGTCAGTTTGGAGCGGACTGTTCCTGCAGGTGACAACCAAAGAAAACCCAAGGAACTCCAGGAAGAGACTGCTCAGATGAAAAACAACTGGAAAACATTCCTGATGGTTTTGTCCAAGCTAAGGTTTCCCAAAAGTACTGACGAACTTGGAAACTTCGTAGTGAACTACGGAGCCTGCGGCGAGTCGCTTCAGTCCCTGGGAGGAGATAAAACACAATGAATTCCCTTCAAGATTTTTTTTTTTAAATACAGAATATACAAAATGATAAATTTCAGTATCTGACTGATAAGGGGTATCATTGTCAGTGATGTGCTTTGCTGTTAAATCCTACAAATACTGGGATACTCACTGAGTCACCGAAAAAGGTGCAGAGTGCCTCTGTCCAGGGACATCTGAAACAGAGAGAAAATCCCACTCATTCCCTCCCAGGGCCTCAGGTGCAGCCATTCCTGGCTTTGCATGACTCAAAAATCTACAACATTTCACTTGCAGTTCCAACCCAAGGGGATTTCAGATGTGCAGGGAAATGATTCAGGTAAAGACCAGGAGTAATGCTGAGGTTTTTCAGGTGGCTCTGAGGAATTTCCCTCACTCACAGGCGCAGGTTGTCCACGATGAGTCGCATGGCGTAGAGGCCAATGGTTTGCACCTTCTTGTGTCTGTTGGCCAGGAAGAGGCAAAGGAATTCTCCAACATACTGAGGGCCGAGATTTTCCCACCTGAACCACAAAAACAGCAGCTGTTGAGAAATTCCACCTGTGCATTCCTTGGGTTTGCATCCCTGGCTTCCCCAAAGCTGCTTCCCCCAAGAGCTCAGATCATCCCTCCGCTGTGGAAATGCTCCTGGAAATCCAAACAGGCTCTCAAAAAAAAACCCCAGGAATCTCCCAACAGCCGACTCACACTCTCAGCATTGTGTCTTTCTCCCGCCCCAAATCCTTCAAAAGCAGGTCGACAGTGCCACAGAGGATGTGCTCCTCCCGGGAAAGTTGGTCCAGCAACAGCTTCAGAGCCCAGAAGTTTGTCTGTGAGACAAAACACGAGCAGTGATTTTATCTCAGTGCCAAAAAACCCCAGGAAACGAAAACCAAAAACATCAAGATCAAAACAAAGCCAAGTTAAATGTGGCTAAAACCACCAGAGATTTTAAACATTATTTCCTTTTATCTCTTAGAACAGGAATCAGTTTCTAGGACTCACCCCAAAAGCCAGAACTATCTCTAAGAAGGAAGTCAGGTAGTGAAGGTCATAAAACAGCATGTGGTGCAGTGCTTGCACTCCCAGGATGAGAGAGGCCTCGCTGTGCATCTACACAGGAGACAGCAACAGGAAAAAAAACGGATTTAACAGACATGTATTCCCTCTATTTATCCGTTGCATCCACCCAAACCAGCACTGAGTCGTCCCACTGCAGTCAGAGAGCTTTGGAGGTCACACAACAAACCCACAAAAACTTTATCATGAGTTAAAAACAGGGGAATGGAACAGGGATTTTATTCTTGCATTTATTTCTGGTGCTCTCGAAGTGCCCACAGCAACATGAAATCTCACACAGGAGCAGAAATAGGGAGTAAAGGGAAAAATATCCAGCTCAGGAGTCACTATTTGGAGAATAAACTAGATTTCCTCCTGAGAATATAAAAGAATAAGGCAGCTCCTTAGATGACTGCATTGAATATGGAGTATTTTTCCTGCCACCTTCAAACATGTTCCACATATTTGAAACCCTTAATTTAAAAGAAATTTAGAACTTCTGGGCAGTTCTGAGTTTTGAGACAGACAGTGACAAGCCCCAAAGGACAGTGCCCTGTTTCAGCCAAAACTCGGGAGAAATTAAGACACAATGAATTATTCCCAGCCCTCCTCTTTCATAAATCCATCAATCTGGGCAGTGATAAATCATCCTGGACTGAAGCTGCCCAGAGCAGAACAGACCCTCAGTTCTCACCTTCGTATCTGCTCCAGACTGTGCTAATCCTAAAATGATCCCCCCCCAAAAAATCTTCCAACGCCCTCTTAAAAAACTTTTTACAATAACCCAACGCTTTCCCTGCTGCTGAACACAACACGAGGGATAAATTCCCTTGCTGGCATCACTCACCTGAGTGCAGAAAATAGTAGATGGCAACGAGACATTAACTCCGGCCTGGAGATCCTCCAGAACGCTGCTGCTGGCAGCCAGCACAGCCTGCAAGGAGCAGGAGGAGGAGGAGGATGTCAGCTTCTCCCCAGACAAACACCAAACAGGGCTAGAAATTGGGTTAATGTGCTTTTTAGGGATTTTTTCAGCATTTTTGCAGAGGATGGTGCTGTGGGTAAGAACACCTTCCACTGTCCAGCCTGGCCTTGGGCACTTCCCGGGATCCAGGGGCAGCCACAGCTTCTCTGGGAATCTGTGCCAGAGCCTCCCCACCCTCCCAGGGAGGAATTCCTTCCCAAAATCCCACCCAGCCCTGCCCTCTAGCAGTGGGAAGCCATTCCCCCTTGCCCAGGCCCTTTATGACCTGATCCATCTCCTCATGAACAGATCCAGACCCAGCACCAGGCACTGAGCTGGGAGCAGAATCCACTCATTTCCAGCCCTGAATCATTTTCATTTTAACAGCCCTGAATCCCAACACCCTGCAGAGCTACCCCTGCCACAGGAGCACTGGATGAGGCCCTGGAAGTTATCCTTGGCATTTGGGAGAAGGAGCCAACTCCCACACTCGGTGGAATTCTGTCTAAACCCAAGCCAGGAGATTCTCCCACCTCCCAGCACCGTTTGTTACCTCTTGGATGCAGGGTGGAGGCTCTACCAGCTTTAAGGAAAGTAGGTTGCCCCTCTTCTCCAGGGAATTGCTACTCCCCAAAATCATGATGAAGGTACTCCAACATTTAACCTGAAAAACAACAGAACATTTGTTGTCCAGAGAAGTAAATTATTCTGAGAGAAAAGGAGGCTGAGGGTAAATCCTTGTACTCTCAAGGAGTGGGAACAGGACAGAAGAGGGAATTTTGGCCTAACTCACATTCCTGTAGAGTGTTTCACTGCTGTAGAGAAGTTTGAGTGCCTGTTTTGTTAGCATGGTGTCCCTCAGGGGAGGGCCTGCAGGAAATGAAAATAAAAAGAATCAAACCCACATCTTCCATACCCCAAAAAATTCTACAGTAAGAACACAAACAGAACATTAATTCAGTGACAGATCTGCTTCTACAAAAACCTAGCAGGCACAACAAGTGTTTACAGCTGTTTTACACGAGTTTGTTGCTAGAACAGATAAATATCAACTATAAAACACAGTTCTGGAAAGCTGCAAAGAGCTGGACACAATCCAGACTGAGCCATCCCAGCAGGTGATCCCAAAGGAAGTGTTTGTTGTGAACATCACACCTCAGTGGGACACTGAGGTATCTCACACTTCCAAGAATTCTGCCAGCAGGTAACAACTCCCAAATAAATTTTTCATTGCAGAAAACAGCCTGATAAGCAGCAAACCCCAGGTCAGATGACAACAGTTATCAGAGGCTGAGCTAATGATTCTGGTGATGAAACATTTCCCACCAGGAGGTCTTCTCCTCAAGGTCATGGCTGAGACAGAAAGCCAAGTCCCACGCTGACAATGGCAATGCTGGGAGGGAATGAAGAGCTTTAGATTTTTTTATTTTTTAAATATTTTCTCTTACTTTGCTTGCAGCAGAACCTCACAGCTGACAAAATGAGTGTTTTGAGTAAACTGAACAAGTTCATGCTCCAATCCAAATTGATCCAAACCAAACCATAAAGACACCAGGCAGGAAGGAAGGAACCTCAAAGCTCAACCAGTTCCATCCCAACACCTCCCACTGTCCCAGGCTGCTCCAAGCTCTGTCCAGCCTGGCCTTGGACACTTCCAGAGATCCAGGAGCAGCCCCAGCTGTGCCAGGGCCTCTCCACCTTCAGTGAACTCCTAGCTGGGCTCAGAACATCGCTCATTTGAATGACAATCAAAAGCTGTAATGAAGTTCTCAGCGTACGGAAGAAGAAATGACACTTGCCAGCTGAAACCCAGGGCCCTGTCTCCACCATGACATTCCCAGGGGGAACACAGCCTGTCCTGAACATCTTGAGGTAGACCTTGAACTGGCAGGGAGTGATCCTGCAGGCAGAGCAGCAGGCCAGGTTGTTCACAGGGAGCAGAAGGGCGTGGGCAGCATCCAGGAAATTGCCAGCTTTGCACAGGTAGAATGGAATCATATCCCGAAGGTCTCTGAGTCTGGAGAGAGGGAATGAATGTTTGGGTTTCATTAGCATGAGGATTTTTGTAGGATTTATGGATTGGATTGTGCTTGGCCACTAAAGAGGGGAGGAAAGAGGGGGAAAAGGAAGGGGGGAAGGAGGGAAAAGGAAGGGAAAAGGGGGGGAAGGAGAGGGGAAAAGGAAGGGGGAAAAGCCGTTTACCTGTGCTGGTCGCTGCACTTCACTGCCTCTCAGGTACCGAACAACTTCTCTATACCTGGGGTTTTAGAAAACCAAGGTGAGAAGGAAGGGAAAGGAACACAAAACTCTGCCCAGGTCACTCCACTATTTCCAACAGTGAAAGAAACAACCAGCAGAGCTCCCCATACAAGGGACACTGCACAGGACAGAAATACAGCTGCCAGCCAGAGACAGCTGGAAAGGAATTCCTAGAAGTCATTCCCAGATTATCTCAACTCTGACAAAATAAAACCAGAGGTTGCCTTTCAGTTGAATTTTTTAAGTGGACTGGATTCTTTTGTATATTGGATTTTCTGGAGTACAGCCCTCTGAAGACCCAGAACACATTTTTCTGGCTGTGTTCCATTTTGATGAAGAGAAATAGTTTGAAAAATCAACATGCAAAACCTGCAGGGTTTATGGAAACACAGAAGGAGCCACTCCAGCAATGTTTTTTTGGTCTTGAAGCATTCAAAGGGCTTTGAGAAACTTCAAAAAGCTCCTGGCCTTGCTGATTATAAAAGATAAAAACCCAAAACCCTACAATCTCTGTTTTGTATTTCCCCATTACACCAAAGAGCAGAAATTTGGAAAACACCCCAAAATATAAGAGCTGAGTTCCCAAAATGAAAAATCCAAGCCAATCTCACTTCTTTTGGTCCAGCAGTTTCTCCACTCGAGCCTCCACGACAGGCAGTGCTTCCCACAGGTGCATTTTCCTTCCTTTCTGTCTCCTGTGCCCACTGGTGTTTTGGCCTTTGAGAACTGTGGTCAGTAACATGTGGTGCCAGGGCAAAACATTCAAGCTGGAAGGACAAAAATAAAGTCATTTTTAGCTGTGTTTTGGTTGTACATCAGTATTTAGCTCCTTTAAGGATTGTGAAGTTTGATTAACCAAACATTTTGGGGTTTAGAACCCAATTCTGCGGAAAGGGAAATAAAGTTTAAGGAGAACAACTCAGTCACAGCATCAAACAACAAACAGAAAAAGCAGCTAAGACTGAATATTGCTCTAAAATGTTCCCACTTTTATTATCAAGGAAAGAACATTCCACAGGCAACCGGATCTAAACTGATTCAGAGGTATAAAAGCCCAAGAACTCACCAATTTGTGAAGGCATGCAAGTGACAGGGAAGGGAGATGGACTGAAAATACTGAACGAACTTTTCCCACAGAAATTTTGGAAAGTCACACAACACCAGCATCCTCTGAAGTTGGGTGGTGATCCTGTGATTTGAAAAGAAAAATAATTTTTAAAAAGTATTTTAAAAGAGGACGAATTACTACCTGGTTGTCTTTTTTAATCATGTGGGGAACTGCAGGAGTGTGGGGCTTTTTTTTTTCCCATGGATCTGTATTTAAATTTCTGTTTTTAGTTTTGTAGTGAATAAAGAAATTATTGTTTTGCTGTTATTTTTAAAACCAAGGTTTTGTGGGGTTTAAGCTTTAAAACAAACATTTCCAAGGAATATGTACAGGAAACACTTCCAACTACGCTGGACCTGACCTTTCCTGCTACTGGAACCATTTTTGTATTAATTGATAAACAGAGATAAAAAAAGAAGAGTTCACCTTTAATAATTTTGAGAGGGAGGTAGAAACCAACTCTTTCCCTGTTCTTTCCAAGTAAAATTTAAAAAAAATCAAGAATAGCAACTGAAAACTGCTGAAGGATTTAGGCTACACCTGTCATTAGTTCCAGAGAAGGTGAGAATATAGAACTGGGTTGGAAAGAAGTTAATTCTTCACTCATCAACCTCCTGTGGCAAGTGAATTTGGGGGGAAAGGTGAAGGACAAAGCTAAAATGGGAAGTGAATTAAGCCAGGGGAGCTGGGTGTCCTCATTCTCCAGCCTCTGGGGGAGCTTTTCCATGCTCCATCCCAGGGGAATCTTCCCAGGCTGCTGCTGTGACCTCTACCAGCCACTCTTTCCTCCTTGGTGTAACAACCACAACCCGCCCTGGCCTCCCACCACACCCCACCTGCCTCTGAACACAACGTTTGTCACCTGAAAGGCATTTTAATGCCAGCCAGGAAACCAGCCTCACCTTTGGAACAGAAATGGGACAGCAGTCCTCAGGGAAGCAGTGTGGCCAAGGTTCTGACAGTTTCTAAGGCTGGAAAAAAAAAGCAGCACTAATTAATGACTGGCTCCCCTTCCTGCCTTTTCCCCTTCTGTATTCAACTCTTTAAAAAACCCCACTTTTCCTTAGAAAGTCTGGGAATCTGGCATGCTGATAAAAATTACTGCAAAGAGTGAAACAAATGCTAAAGTGCAAATTACAGTGCAAACCCTGCCAGATAAGAAATCCAGCCTGCTCCCTGCAAACCTGGAGAATTCCTCAGCAGGAACTGCCTTGAATTTAAGCCCCAAAACACTCAGGTTTTGCAAAGCAAAGCTCTGCAACGCTCACACCTGACAGTAAGGAAGGAGGAACAGCTGTGATACAACAAAACAAGCAGCACAAGGAACAAAGACTGAAGTGTTTTAACTCTTAATGTATTTATCATAAATAAGCTCAGCTTTCAGACTGGGAAGCATCCAAAACTTATCATCCATCAAGGAACCCTTTTTTCCCTCCTTGTGCCTAAGCTGTCCTGCAAGCAGCAGAGTCAATCTCGCCAACGAACGTTATTAAATTAAATCTGGCTTTTGCTAATCCCCTCAGCTGTGAGTTTTAAGTGATCTCAAACACTCATTCTAACACTCATTCTCTCTCTCTCACATCCAACCTTGAACCTCTTTTCCCCCAAATCCCTCCTGTACCCAATAATCCCACTCCTCCCTCAGTCTGTTCGTTCTCCTCTTGCTGTGCTGCAGCTTGCAGTGGGATTTTTACATTTTCCTCACCCATCCCAAACAGAACCCCAGGATTCCCTCATTAATTCCCCTCCCTTGGAGGAAATCAGGAAGATTCCCCACTCTCTGTGGCCCGGGGTACTTACAGAGCAGGGTCTTTGTGCATGGCAATCTGTTTGGCTGCTCCCAAGAGCATGACAGCAGCAGCTTCGGGTTTTTCCTGTTCTGCCTGATTTAAAAATCTTGTTACCAGCTCGAAAACACCAGAATACCTGAGAAAGTCAAGTAGCCTGTAAGATCAAGGGTCTGCAACAATGGACCTCCTACATAAGTGGTAATTGTGAGCATCCTACAGCTTGAGAGCAACCAAGAGCCCAGAACTGCCGTCAAAGGATCTACAGCACAGTGAAAAGGTGCTTGCACAACCAATACTTTGGGTATTTTAAAGGCTTGTTACACCAGTGGAGAGGTGGAACTCATTCTAAAAAACATATTAGTAAAAATCACAGAATCCCAGAATGGTCTGGGTTGGAAGGAACCTTAAAAATCATCCAGTTCCAACCCCAACACCTTCTACTGTCCCCAGGTGCTCCAAGCCCTGTCCAGCCTGGCTTTAGACACTTCCAGGGTTCCAGAGGCACCACAGCTTCTCTGGGAATCTGTGCCAGGGCCTCATCGCCCTCCCAGGGAAGGATTCCTTCCCACTATCCCATCTAAACCACCCCCAAAGCTCAGGCTTTAGGTTCATGCTTCCCAGGTTATAACAATGAGAGATTATCAGCTGCCCTGTATAGCACAGATTTCTTCAAAGACACATTTAAAATGGAATTTAAACTACATTCAAGAGCAATTTAACAGCTCTGGCCAAGTAAGTTCTCTCAACTCTACTTCTGCTCTATCAGGTGTCACAATTCTGACTGTCACTTCATTAAATAAATCAAAGCTGCCCAGACAACCCCAGCTCTGTTGTCACTTACTTGTACACAACCTCCATGGCCCGGATGTTGCAGAGACCACACTGCCCAGGGGGCAGTTTTGGCACACAATGGCATTCGTGGTTTAGGGGACATATTGTTTCTCCTCTGAGGTATGTGTTGTATGCTACAGCAAGTTCCTGGATAAATTTCTCTAGGAGATCTCCTAAAAGGCACGGCAAAACAAATATTGCACAAAGAGTTTAGCATCTGTTTTTTTAAAACCGAAAGAAAGAAGTTGCCCATGTGAAATTACTCAGCAAATTGCCTGTACCCAGTTTTAATGGTCAGGAAAGCTTTGCTGCTGAAAGAGGGGAAATCAAGGCTGGTTATTGGGAAGGAATAACAGGAGGGTGATGAGGCCCTGGCAGAGATTCCCAGAGAAGCTGTGCTGCCCCTGGATCCCTGGAAGTGTCCAAGGCCAGGCTGGACAGGGCTTGGAGCAGCCTGGGATGGTGGAAGGTGTCCCTGCCCTTGGAAAGGGGTGGGAATGAGGCGATCATCAAGTTCTATTCCACCCCAAATCATTCTGTAATCCTTCCAGAGCGAGAAAACCACTGATCTGAACCTGCAAACCCACGCCTGGTCCAAATACGGGAAAAAAAAGGCAGGCACAGCAATTTCCTCCCCAAAACTTCCCCAAGGATCAGTGTGGAGCAGCCAAGCTGTTCTCCAGGCCACAGGCAGAGCACTCCCTCACCGCCGTGCCGCAGGTCAGCGTCCATGTCCTGCAGCTCCAAGTTAAACGACGCCAGCACTCCAGCCAAGGCAACGCTCCTCTGCGCCTTCCAGAACGTGCTTTTGTTGTGGGCATTGCAGTGACACAGGGATGGGGTTGTCCACTGCCGGCACTGTGCCATGAAACACAAAAACAGGGCAAGGTTGGTGTAGTGAAGGGCTCTGCGTACACATTCGGTGGTGAGTCACACCGGCTCCTCATCTATCCTATTTCTTCGCTGGCTTTAATCAGGTACCTCAATACTGTTCACTGTTTTATGCACCCTACTAACAGTTCTTTGTTTTATTCTGTGTAGCAACTGTTTAAGGCCTTTTGACTGCAATCTCCTGTCTATTCAATAAATAACTACACAACAGACCTGACCTGCCATCCTTAAGAACGTGTGAGCCACAGTGATTCAGTGCAGCTCCCTGAGCAAAGCTGCTGCCAAAACCCGAGCCTAAGGCAGGGCTTGTCCAAAGCTCTCACTTGATCCACAACAAAAAGTGTCCCTTTGTGTCCCCCAAGCTGTGCCATCCCCCTTACCTCAACAGCCAGCTTGTCACAGATGTAGCAGTAGCACTCGACACAAATATCTCCGTTTCTCCCAAGGGGGGAGCAAGTCTCACACTCTGTTCTCCTGCAAGGTTAAAAACCACAAGGTTATTTAGGAGAATCACATCCTTATCCAGCTGTTACACAGCTAGTGACAAAATGGGGAAAATGGGAGCCCAAATGGAATTGCCCAGCCCTGGATTTACAGAAAGGGGTGCGTGGTGCAGTCGTATCTTGCATGAGGCATCACGTTGGCTTGTTTACAGTAGGTAACCACTAAATCCTCATCTTCCTCCAGCACTATTTCCTCCTCCTTCTCTTCCTCCTCCACCACTTTCTTCTCCTTCTCTTCCTCCTCCACCACTTTCTTCTCCTCCATCTCGTTCTCCACCACTTTGTCCTTCTCCTTCATTTCTGGGGGAGATTCCTCTGTGGAAAAGAGAACGGGAGGTGTAAATCAGTGCAAAGGTAGCTAAAACTTCCATACAGATTATTGATATTTACTTTTTGAACCCTTTAAAGCACACGTTTCCTTGGGATTCCGTGGAAGAATGGTGCACAAAACTTCCATGAAGTATCAAACCAGAAAGTTGACATTGAGAAGTCTCAGCTCAATTAAAAATATTTCAAAACAACACAGCAGCATCCTTCAGAGTTAGTGCCATCAAAGGTATCCCTAAAAATGACGAAATCCTGGCAGTTCCTCCTGGTTTTATTTACTTGTGCAGCACAAAGACAGTTTTCCAGCATAACACATAATTAATTCAATTTATTCCCATAGTCTTTTGGAGAACTCCAGGAGCAGCAAGGGAACAGCTCTTACCTTGTAGCTCTACCAGTAGGACAGAACTCCCTTGGGTGCTCTCTAATTCCTCCTCCTCCTCCTCCTCCTCATCATCATTAATCAGGATTATGTTCTGCTCTTCCTCCTCTTTTGCTGATGGGTTCATGGCTACTGAACTCCAGTCAGGAGCTACTTGGCAGCAAAGACTGTCCATTCACACTTCTCTCGTTCAGGAAAGCACCTTAGAAGAAAAACACTCATTCAAGACCCAAATTCTTCACCTCCGCTAGGTAAAGAACACTAGAGACAGAAATGTTTCATCCTCAGTGCAGTCAGCAGCTCCAAACCCACTGGATCTACCATCCAGAGGTGAGAGGACCCTAAAAACAAGGAGAAGAAAAAAAGAATATATATATGAGACGTGCCGTTCTTCTGGTGGGTTTGGTGGGACCAGCTGTGGAATGACTGTAAGGACAAGAGGAGTGAGTTGCCACTGACAGAGCAGGGTTAGATGGAATACCGGGAAGGAATCCTTCCTGTGAGGGTGGGCAGGCCCTGGCACAGATTCCCACAGAAGCTGTGGCTATCCCTGGATCCCTGGAAGTGTCCAAGGCCAGGCTGGATGGGGCTTGGAAGAACCTGGGACAGTGGAAGGTGTCCCTGCCATGGCTGGGGGTGAGATCAGACTGCTGGGAATGATATACTTTTTAATTTGGGACCAATGAATGGGAATTGCTTTGCGTGCTGTGTGTATACATCTGCAGGAAGTCTAGTAAAATGCCAAGGACTTTGTTCTACCTCTATATGGAATCTTTTCCGTGGCACATCCTAGTCAGAATAAATGCTTTATTCTCTATCACTACATACTCTAGAGGTTTGGTTTTTTTCCCCCTTCCGAATTTCACTGACAGGATGAGCTTGAAATTCCCTCCATCCCAAACCATTCCAGAACTCCACAACTCCTGCTCCCAACAGCTCGGCTGTCCCTTAATCCATCCCCAGCAGGAACACCCAGCCCAATCCCCCCACTCACCGAGCCCCCTCAGCTCACNAACCCCTCACCTCCCCGAGCCACAACCGCCTCCTCCCAACGGCCACAACGCGCTCCCCCGACCACCCGGCCCCCCAAGGCGCTCCCCTGCCCTCGCGGCCGCTCCGGCCGTGCGGTTTTCCCCGCGATCCGCGGTGTTTTCCCGGTGTTTTCCCCGCGATTCGCGGTGTTTTATTCCCGGGCTACTCCCCGCGCTCCCCGCTCACCCCCGGCGCCGCTCCCGCCACTCTTTGAAAGCCCGCGCGCTTCCGGGCCGGAGACCCCGGGGGGGCCGCGCGCGCTCAGCCCGCGCGCGTCACTTCCTCCCTCGCAGCGCGCCGCGTGAGGGCTGAGCAGCGGCCGCCATGTTTCGTTGAGGGCACGGCACGGGGGCTGCCGCGGCGGTTGGAGAAACTCTTAAATAAAGCCGTTATATACAGCGTTTTCCGTAAAGCCTCCGTTCTCCCCAAAATCGGCGTCTGGGCAGCGCCCCGCAGGAGGCGGCGAAGCGCCTGCTGTGTCCCTGGGGCCGTCACGGTGTTCCCTGCACGCCGCGCCGAGCGGCACCGAGCTGTGCGGGAAATCCCGCTGGGACACACCAAAAATCAACCTTACTCGGATAAACGGAGAGAGTCCACCGAGCCATACCCCTGTGAGACCTCTCTGGAGTTTTTGCAGGACCCAGCCGCCTTTTCTCGTCATTTCGCGACCGCGTTTCCCTCCTCCTTTCCCCCTTAGTATTGGCAAGCTACAGCCACAAACACAACCTATTAACACGGAATTAATCCGCGTTGTACGACCATTAAAATTCGACTCAAACCGATCCCACTGATACTCACAAGTCTCTTTTAGCCTGCGCTTTTCCCCCTCAAGCTCACACTTCGCTCAACTCCTCACCAGCCCTGCCCGCTTTTTGAGGTTGTTAAAACCTCCCCCTTCCCGCCCCGCTCCTCAGCAGCCTCATTGGTTCTTTCACCTTTGGCGGTTAGAGAAAAACACCAACGGCTCTCTCTGCCCTAATTACCGACACTCCCACGCCCTTTCTGCCCGTACCTCATTGGTTCCGACAGCTAATTAGCTACATTTTTCATTAGTGAAGATCCCCCGCGCCGCGCTGAGGTGCGCCTCGAACGTTCTCAGGAGTTTTGGTCGCGGCGAAGTAAGATATGAAGCTGTGAGGGAGCATCGAAAGGAGTGAGGCGAAGAGGTGAAGCCGTAGGGAACTTGGGCTGTTCTGATGCCCGAAAACTAGGCAAGAAAACGAAAATAAAACTCCGTAGCCGAATGCCTGTAGAGCAGCTATTTGTTTATTGCAGTGCTGGAGATAAGGGGGATTTTTCCACCTATCTCACCCAGCTCTTGTCAAGTGCTGTGTTTTATTTATACAGTAAGAATTGCTCAATCATCATCGTCATTACGAGTACAGAACTAATTTGCATCACGTTGTTTCGAGGTTATAAATAGTTCTACCGCACTGCTCCAAATTTAGGTGGTTTTCAGTGCTCTGGGGGTCTTTTTCGGTGAATCCTCAAGGTCTTCTTGCATCTGAACTTTTCAACTTTGTCTTTGCAGCGTAATAGTGTTCCTTGGTCTCTAAATTCCTCATTTGTGGCTAATTGGTTTTATAATATCTGCCAACTTTTCATTAGAGCAGTTGAAAAATCCTGCTGCTCCCCAAGGACGTTTTGCTGCTTCCCAATATAGCTATACTTGTTTGAGATTATCCACCTGGCCAGTTTATCTATTTAAACACTAAGCAACTAATTAAGCATATATCAGCTATTACACTGTATAGAAAGCTATGACCCAGGTTATACAGGTATCTAATAATTAAAGTTATATCAGCATTTTATAACTTTGACCCAAGTTATTTAGGCATCACTTCCAAAACAGGATATTCCATGATTCTGTGTTGTTCCTCTTCCAGGATTCTGCTGATTTCTGGAGGAGGAAATGCTGTCACTGCATCTCCTCGCCCCAGTCGCCACCTTCTGTCCCGACAGCAGCGAGGAAAAGCCGCATGGAGCAGCTGAGGCTTCCCCCAGTAACACTAGATGGTACCAGAGCTCCACACAGGACTCGACCTCAAAAAAAAAATGGGAATTCTGAACCAGGGAAAACTGGAGATAGGAAAATGCGATGTCTTAATGTGCTGCTGGCGCAGGGAAATGAGTTTTCTAACAGAAAAAGCTGATGGGACCTGCGAATAAAATAAAGATATTTTCTGGTGTTCAGGGCAGCAAGTGCAATGCGTTTGTGGTTAAAATTGATCAGCAAAGTGCTGGTGTTACAGCACCTGGGGGGGAAAGTTTGAGGACTGAATCTCAGGGAAATTATCGCTACTAATAATCAGTTAAGGAAAATCTAGGAAGAATTTTAACTCAAGCAGAAGTTGCCCGTGGCAGGGGGCTGAAACTGGATGATCTTTAATGCACCTTCTGACCCAAACTATTCTGGGATTCTATTCCATGACTAAATCTTCAAAATGAAGTGTCCTGATAGCTTTAATTCCCGATATCCTTCATATTAGGAACGATTTAACCAGCACTCAGAATATGATCACCTTTTCCTTCAAGCTCCTGCACACCCTGCCTGAAATATTCATGCATTAAAAAAAAACCAACAACCTCTTCCTGCAAATGAATATTTATTCCATGAATAATCTTTAATGTCTTCATGGCTTTCAACACATTTGGGCAAAATGTTTCAGGTTTCTGTGCTTACAATGACAAAACCTAAACCCGACACCTAAATAGGTGGCCTGATTTCAGCTGTGTGGGGCATTTTGGAGAGACATAATTTCCTCCCTGTTGCTGCATGACAGCATTTTCGAAGCCTCGAGTAACTCAACACAGCAATTTGGGGGATGAAATGGAGTACGGAGATAGCAGGGAGAAGAAATAACAACAGCAGAGCTGGCGCTGGGCCAGAAGATTTTCTCTAAAACTCCTCTCTCATGCAGAAATTCCTGGTTCTCTGCCCATGGCAGGGGGTTGGAGCTGGATGAGCTTTAAGGTCCCTTCCAACCCAAACCATCCTGTGATTCCACGATTCTGTGAAGTCCTGGGAGAGGATCTTGTGGCTAAATATGGTCAGGACTTGAGTGCTGTGCCTCATCCAAGACACAGCGACATCGGTGGTTCCTCTTTCCAGATGAAGAGTTGGCGTCGGCGCTTATTTTTAGTGGTGTGGGTGTAAAATCTGTTGGTTGAATTTCACATCGCCTGAGCTCGGTCTGCTCTGCCCTGCTGGGTTTTGTGCCCAGATCCAGCCAAGCTCGAGGTCTGGGACTGACATCATGGAATCAGAGAATCCTGGAATGGTTTGGGGTGGAAGGGACCTTACAGCCCATCCAGTGCCACCCTGCCATGCCAGGGACACCTTCCACTGTCCCAGGCTGCTCCAAGCCCTGTCCAACCTGGCCTTGGACACCTCCAGGGATCCAGGGGCAGCCACAGCTCCTCTGGGAATTCCATCCCAGCCCCTCACCATGCTCAGAGGGAAGTGCCAGAAACATCTCAAAACATACCTGGAAATACAAACAAACTTGTTTATTTTACGGGTGATTCCCACATCCCTGCTTCCCGGAGACTCTGCACCAGCTGGGACATTTCCTGGAGATTTCTGCTCCCTGGGAATGACCAGCTGAGAGCCAGAGCAGTGGGATTCTCCCCACCAGCTCCTGAAGTCGAAGGGAATTTCTCTCTGACCACAGCAGCAAACAGACCATTAAAACATCCGTCCAAAACCCTTTCCACATCCCATTTCTACTCACTGCTGCTTCATTCTGCTGCGAGTCAAAGGCCCGTTTATAGCTGGTGAAAGGTTTGGGATGGATCAATGGGCTGGAAAAGGCTCTGAGCATTGAAACCTCCAATCCCACCTGGACAAGTGCTAATCCATCAGCTGAGCCCACCTGAGCTGACTCGTGTCGTGGCTCTTTGTTTGGCCCCCAAAAATGATGTTCAGAGCTGGAAATGGAAAAGAGATTCTTAGAACTGAGCTTTTGGGAAAGAGTTGTGGGGTTTTCAAGCTTTCTCCGTGGGTAAACTTTCCTTGGGGGTGTAAGGTTCCCTGTTTTTCACCTTTGGAGAGCCCCTCAGTGCTTTGCTGTGTGGAACCAGCTCTGCTCAGGTTTCAGGAGGAAACAAGACTTAGGTGAGGATAACATGTCTGCGAGGGAATGACGGGCCCTGGTTGTACCCTGGTGTTGCTGAGATGGGAGGAAACCAGCCTTGGTGTCCAAAAAAACCCCTGGATTCAGGAGGAGGGGTTGGGATAAGAACAGGGATAAGTGCAGGAGGGAATGGGAGCAGAGCAAGGAAAATGGGTAAAGCTCAGGGCCTGCGTTAGTGGTTTGTTCCGTCTAAACTAGAAACAAGCTTTTACTTGAACCCTGATTTTGTGAGGGAGTGAAGTTTCTGTGGTGATGGCCCAGGGGATGTTCCCCTCGCAGCCCAATCCCAATGTAATTCCTGAATTCTGGTGCCGAGTCAAACCAACTGGACAACAGCCCTGAATCCCAAAGGTAACATAGTTAAGAGATGAGAGAGAGAGAGAGAAACCCTCCATTCAACCACAACCAAAAAAACTTCAAATCCAGGAAGAAATGGAACAAGAATTTCCAAACCATGGAAAAGATTTCACACCTCTGAGATAGCAGAGTCCACACAGGAGAAAATTCCCAAAAAGAGGACTCTGGGTGGCTGACCAGGCAGGAACTGCTCTAGGTGAGGTAAAAATCATATTTTTTTCCCCCCACATGGCTTTCCTGGTGTATAGGAAGGGGTGAAAGCCTGACAGAGCCACGGTTTGGTTTCATCAACCCTGAGGCACAAATCCACTGAAAACCAGCCCCCATCCCTTCCAGCACTAACAGGACTAACACAGGATTTTAATACTTGAAAGAAAACGTTTCCTTCAGCTCTTCCCCCCTGTAATTTCTTTCCTCCCCCGTCACCGCATAAAGCAGAAACGAGATGCTGTGAGAAGGATGGTTCTCTGGGTGGTTCAGACCATGTGAAATGTTCCTTTCTTTGGCTTTTCAGCAAGACACCAGCCAGGCCAGGGCAGGAGAATCACGTGGAGCACCAGTGCTGATTCCCGAGCCAGGCTGTGTCCCGGGAATGAGGAGTGGAGATGCTCCTGCCTCAGCACAGCGGCGGCCAAGAGCTCTCGATTTAAGAACCAGATGAGTCTGAACCACGTTGGAATTCCTTCAAAAATCTGCCAGCACTCTCCTCCCTGCAAAAAACCGGATAAATCCCCTTCGTATTCCCGGCTCTGAGCGAGGCCCTGAAATATTATCAGTGCTCTTTGACACCCTACCTGCCCCTCATCCCACCTGGCTTTCCACAGAATGCATTTCCTCTGCTTTCAGGGGAAAAAAAAATCGGATTCATTCAAGCCCTGACACTCCTCCAGCACTTGGGTGATCAAGTCTCCTCCGGTTTATATTTGATATTTTAATAGGGTTTCCTTTTAGCCCTTTAATGAGTTTTTATTCCCCTCTGTGCATCAGACGCTTCAGTCTGACCGACAGTTTTACTCACCCCATGTGGAGGAATATGAACAGCCAGGACAACCTTTTCTTTCTGTGGCAAGCTCTGCTCTGCCAACAATTTTTCTCCAGCTCGCAGTCGGGGGGATGTGTTGTCCTGACCCTTTCCTCACCCATCCTCCAGCCTCAGAGCAGGGATGTTCCCGCTGCTGCCGAGGCAGGAACAAACCCAGCCGTGCTGCCCATGCTCTCAGCTCTGTAGCAAGGAAAAAGGGAGGAAAATAGGTAAAAATTAAAGCAATGTGGGGTTTGGCTCGTCTGAGCAGCTGAGTTTTGGTCCTTGAGCCTCAGACAATTTGTAACAGAGTGCAGTGAGTGGGACAGGCTGGGACTGTCCTTGTGCCTCTGGGGAGCTCCATCCATTAATCAGGGAATTAATGGTTTGGGTTGCAGGGGTTTGGGTTGCAGGGAACCTTAAATCCCATCCCATTCCACCCCCGCCAAGGGCAGCACACCTTCCACTGTTCCCGGTTGCTCCAAGCCCTGTCCAACCTGGCCTTGGACACTTCCAGGGATCCAGGGGCACCACAGCTTCTCTAGGAATTCCATCCCAGCTCCTCCCCACCCTCCCAGGGAGCAATTCCTTCCCAATATCCCATCTAAACCTCTCTTTCAGCTTCCCCACGCCCTGTCCCTACAAAGGTTATTTCTAACACATCCCAAGCTGAGCATGGAGAGTGAGCAGATCTCACCCTGCAGGGCAGGAGGTGCTCAGTGTCCTGGGTGTTCTTTTACCTGTGGGAAAAAACCCACAACTCATCTGCCCAGGAACAAAGCACTTCCCGCAATCCAGATCCCATGTTTCCCCATGGATGGCAGCAGTGATGCCACACAGAAGGGTTGTTGCAGCACACCTGGCTAGAGTTATGGAGAATCACACCCTGAGTTGGTGCTGCACAAAGAAATCAGTGCCAATCCAGGCCCCCAAACCCTGCTGGACAAAGTGGCCCAACGGGTGATGTTGGGTGGGATGGAGATGGGAAGGAGAAGGGAAAAGGCAGAGCCCCCAGGGAACTGAGAACCCACAGGGGCAGACAGTACCTGCTCCAGGTGATCCCGGGGTAGTGGAGCTCTCCAGCACAGAGATCCACGGAAAAATTTTAAAAAAGGCAGATTTTGGGGTGGAGGAGATTGACATAAAAATCTGTGAACCCGTTTTTGGACGCTTTCTCCTGCATTTTAGGAACTCCCGAGGTTCCTCCTGCTGTCTGCAGGCAGAGGAGTCCCAGCCATGCCTTGTGCTTGATTCCACAGATCCAACACAATGATATCATTTCAAACCATCTGCCACGGAAGGTTGCACATTAAACTTGGCCTTGGTTTTTTAAGTTGCAGGAGGCTGGTGCTCATCTGCTGGGAATTAGGAGCTTATTATTCTGCGGAAGCTAATCCAAATTGCCTGTTATCCATAGGCAGAAAATTAAAGGAATATTTAAGCCCATTCCACAGATTACAAACTTGGTGGCAGAGCTCTGCACCCAGTAGTATCTTGCATTTGATAGTTGCCAATAATTTAAGTCAACTGTTTAACATCTGGCATTACTATATAATGTCTGGCTTAAGCTGTAACCTTTTTTCCTCCCCCCCTGCTTTTAGAAAAGCTTTTTCTGCTTTGAGAGAATTTTGATTACTAAAGCCTTGCCTGGGACAGATTTACCCTGTGATTTAACGTTTTCTGATGGAGTCTCATTTTGAATCAGTTGAATAATTGGCAGTGACTTTGGCATTAAACTGATTCATGATGTACATGCAGGCCCTTCAATAATTGAACATTATTGTCTTTATAATCGAAGCCCCTTTTTGACCGTTAAAAACTATTGGAAACAATCTGGTGATCTGCTTTAATTAAAAATAAAGTGCAGAGGATTGGTAATGATTAAGGATGGTCAGCCTTGGCTGAGAGGGATTTTATGGCTCTGTGCAGCTCCACAATGGGCTGAGGAGTCCAAAGCCAGGTTGGAAGTGCCTTGGAGTAAACTTGGGAAGGTTTAAATAGGATTTTGGGGAGGAATTCTTCCCTGTGAGGGTGCTGAGGCCCTGGCACAGATTCCCGGAGAAGCTGTGGCTGCCCCTGGATCCCTGGAAGTGTCCAAAGCCAGGCTGGACAGGGCTTGGAGCAGCCTGGGACAGGGGGAGGTGTCCCTGCCATGGCAGGGAGTGGCATGGGATGAGCTTTAAGGTCCCTTCCACCCCAAACCATTCCAGGATTCTCTGATTAAACAGGTTTTTTTCTCTGATTTTTTAGACAGCTCTTAACTGGGATCAATTAAAAAACCTAGGGAGCGTAAGAGAGGAATCAACAACTCCCAGCACCAGGAGGTGCTTCGGGTAAAAAACCAAACAGAAATGGCCCAAATCTCTCCCTTTTGAAATCAAAACAGCTGCCATCGCTGGATTTTGGTGTCCCTGACAAGCCGATCCCGGTGGGAGCTCTGGGATGAACATCCATCCGAGAACTCCTGCCGGCAGCACCCAGGAGAGGCCTCAGCTCCCCGAATTCCAGGGTGTCCTTTTCACACTGCAGCCTGGCCGGCCTCTGGCAGGACTCTGATCTAACAGGTTTTGCATAGCTGCTAGACATCTTCCTAATAGTATCCCCTGGGAATTCTAAATTTCACTCACAGCCTCTAAATTTTCATTAAGAGCAGTCACACACGGCGAATGATGGATTAGATTTTATTGTTGGAAAACCTCCAGATAAAATTAAAGTGCTTCTTTCTTTTCTGAAACCTTTACCTTTCCCCTGTGGTGCCCTATAAATAAGGTATCAAATAATGTTTATCCTTTTGAATTCTGCCATCTTACATGTTTCATGCTTAGTCCTGACCACTTTCCTGCCTCTGAAGAGATGTCACTCTGCAGTTAAATCCCGGGAACAGACAGCTACCTCATGGATTTCATTGTGGAGCAGCCTGACTGCGTCCCAGAGCCTTCACTTAAACCCAGTATTTATAAATACAGCATTGTCTCCTTCCCTTTCCTGGAAGTCTTCCTTTCATTTCCTTCCTCTTGCCATCAAATTCCCTCTGTCTTTTCTTTTATCCCGAGTTTTTATCCTCCCTGTGTCCATCTAATCTTGCAGACAGATGAGACACCACTTTGGAACATGCCAGGATCACGGGGCTGAGGCATTTTCAGCCTCCACCAGCCAAACCTTGATAAGTAGGATCCTCTCCCGCTGCCCCTGGCCAGCAGATTTTTATAGCAGATGTTGTTTTTTGCCTCAGCGAAATTTAAAA
Source organism: Grantiella picta (assembly GCA_013397955.1). Taxonomy (NCBI): domain Eukaryota; kingdom Metazoa; phylum Chordata; class Aves; order Passeriformes; family Meliphagidae; genus Grantiella; species Grantiella picta. Next base: position 487,087 of record VZRM01008896.1, on the reverse strand, counting down.
AAAAAAAACACTATTATTTTAGGACTTTTTAGGTCTTAAATAGTTGGAGATGCTTTTAGCCTTCCCTTTAAAAAACAAGAGTCCTGCAGGCAGTTGGTAGGAAGTGTCCAAGAGCTGGGAATGCTGGCGTGATTCATACTGGTGTCAGCTCGGTTAAATTAAATTCCACGGGGATTTATCCAGCCAAGGCTCCAAACAAGTTTTAGACAGCATCTCCCACCCCCACACCTCGCACTTCACAGCAGCTTAAATTAATCCACAGCAAGGCCAGGGCTGGCCCAAGACAAAGGCAGGAAAGGAGAGGAGGTTCTCAAACAGAGGGAAGGTTCTGCTTCCACCCCAGCCCAGACAAGAGAGAAAAGCAGGCTTGATGCTGGTTTAGCACAAATCGTCATTGTCCATGGAGGTCCCCATGGCTTCAGTTAGGGTCCCACTGGGGACTCACCTCAAAGGATGTCCCTTGGCAGGGCTGTCCCCATCCCAGGTGGCTCCTGGCCTTGTGCAGACCCCAGGACAGGGAATTCTCCAGGCTGTGCCCTCAGGTCCTGCCTTTCCAGCCCCCCAGCACCTCTCCTGCTGCCATTCCCCACACACGGGCTGCTCTCCTGGACATTTTCCATTCCAGGACATTTTCCTCCTGATTTAAATTACTTCAATGGGAAGATATTCCACACTACCTCCGAGCCAAACCAAATCCTTGTCTCAAAGTTCCTCCAACCCTCATGGATCAGCCAGGACTCAGCTTCCCACACATCCTTTCTCTCTGCAAAGACGGATTTCCATGAGGATCAACTTTTCCTTACAATTCCTCTCCCCAGGAGCGGGTGAGGGAGTTACACAGGTGATTGTGGGTGTCAAAATCATTAAAATCTTAAGAATTTGGCCAATTTTCGCCAGCTGAGCACCAGGTTTTCCCCTCAGTTTTGATTATCCACCCCTGACCTAAGGGCTGGTTCCCAGAGCCAGGAGCCCAGGAAGAGCCCTGTCATCTCTCTATTTTCCTTTGTAAAAAAAATATTCCCAGACTCCTCTTGCACCAGTGGAAAAAAAATCACACAGCGGCTGAGGAGCAAACAGAACAGGATCCCTGCCTCATCCTGTCTGCTGCATCTTCATGTCACCCCAAAGGAAGCAGCAAAGAAATCTCCCTGGATTTATTGGCCACTTTTCTGGGTCTGTCTGTGCCACATTCCTCAGGTGGCCACGCCCAGAAAACCTTTTGTGCTTCCAGAGGTGAAGGGCAGAGGTGAGCCTGGGGGAAGAGGGAAAAGCTGGAAAGAGGAACCTTGTAAATTCGGCACCAGCGAGGATGGAGAGGTGCCAGAGGTGCCCGAAATGTGCCACAAAATGAGTGAGAATCTCAGGCTTCGTGTTCCCTTCCCATCCTGTCACCCACAGCTGGGAGAGCCGCCAGGGTTATTTTGGGGCAGGATTTCTGCAAGTTCCAAGCAGAGGCTCCGTGAAAATGAAACGGGGGAGAGATGGAGCTTTCTGTTGAGCAGAGATGTTGCAAACATGTGGGAGTCTTGAGCGAAGGGTTGGAGCATCTGCTCTGAGGGGCTGGGAATGCACAGCCATGGAGTGAGCTCAGCTGTCCCCAGGAGCTCCTGAGCTGCAGTGACAAATCCAAGGATGTCCCCAGGGCCTCCCTCAGACCTGCTCCCCATCCCACTGCCCGCTCAGGATCACAAACCCACAGATGCCCAGCCAGTCTAGCGGAGCAGAGGAGGCTTCCCAAAACGCCAATCCCCAGCGCAGGACAGAGGCAGAGCAAAGGGCACAGGGAAGCACAGGACCTTTACCTCCCTTTTCAGCTGGGAGGGAGGTGTTGATGTTTTATATGCCAGCAATGATGGATCATTGGCAGCGTCTCGCGTTCATGAGGCCACTGAGGAGCAAGAAAAGCCGTTTTACAATGGCTGTGGTAAGGAGCAAGTATTGGGTTAGAAGTGACTCGAGCGGGGACGCTGCGATGGCTTGGAGCTGGGAACAGCTCCAGAGGGTGTTTTGCAAGGATCAGCTGGACACCAGCCTGTCCTTGTCCTGCTCTGAAGTCTTGGCACCTCCTCCTTGTCCCTGTCCCCTGAGGAGGGAGCGGAGCAGCTGCAGCTCAGCTCATCGGGCGGAAAACCCTCCTGGCAGCAATCCTGATCTCCCAGGCCTTGGAGGACAGGTTGGCTCTGCCTGGGCTGAGCTCTTCACCTCCTGCCTTGTGCCAAGAGCGCCCAGAGCTGAGCAGAGCCGAGTCAGAGCGTTTTTTCCCGGATGAAAATGATCAGCAAGGTCCTTCTGGCTGTCACCACCATGTAGGAACACCTGAGGTACCACAGAGCTTGGGAGAAGAAGGAAGAACTTTTTCCTTCCTGGTTTTTCCTGGAATTTTGCACATCACCTCTGAAAAGGGACTTTACAGAAAGAAGAGACCCAGGCTCACCTCGGGGGATTCTCTCTCATCACTGAATTTACAGAGGTTTTTAAGCCACTGCAGTTGGCCTCAGGAGAAGGCTCTGGAAGTCAGAACCCCAGGATGCTTTCCCACCAACCCATGTGCTAATTTTCCTATTCATAAATCCAGAGTAATTAACACTGAGTAACCTCGGAAGGATTTCACAAGTCTCAGTGAAAGATCTGTTATTTTTCTCAGTATGGATTTTTGGGAAGAAACTTCTGTGGAAAATCCTATCCAAAATGGACTTTTAATATTTGTTTTTCGGCATCAGAAATAAGGTTCTGATTTTTACCGACAACGATAACCCAAAAAAAAGAACAGGATTAACTCAAAAGCTCCTTCACTTTCACTCCATTTCTTTTGCCCCTCCACAGGGAAATCCTCAATGCACAGTTCCCAAATGTTAATGAACACCAGCCCTTTCTCGGTACCTTTTAGGGCCTGATTCACCAGGATCATCCATAAATATTCCTTTAAAAACCTTCCTGAGGAACTCCCGAGGGCAGCCCATGTCAGGAAATGTCGGATATTTCTCCCTCTCCTCCTCGAGCCGTTGGTAGCCTGCTTGGAAAAGAACAGATGCGTTAAAAGTTGGGAGATTTACAGTCCCCCCACACACGGGAGCCATAAACCCACAATTTGTTCCGTTCCCAAAGCAGCCCTCTGCCCGCTGCAGGACCTTTCATCGCTGCTGGGAAGCTGCCTTGAGCAAACCCGCCGTCTTTTATGGCAGCGTGGACACAAAGTTCAGGTTTCAGGGCCTAAAAGGTGAAGGAAGAGATGAATTCGCTGCCCAAATCCTGCCCTGGGGTTTCTCCCGTCCCTCTCTTTGGTGGGGAGATATCCCATATTGGGAATATTCATGGTACCAGAGCCAGGAGGGTTGGAATCCCCCCTGACACACGAGGTTTGCTGCCTGCTGGGACCTCAGGTGACCATGGATGGAGCTGGTAGCTGTTCCTGACCTCCCGTGGCACTGGGAGGATGAAAATCCCTTTGTGACCAGCAAACTGGTGGCACAACACGGCAATGTCAGAGCAGGCTGACAAAACCCTTGCACCCTCAGAGTTCTGCATTTATGGCTTAAGGAACTTGAAGTGATTGCAGATTTATTCCTCATATCCAGTGCTGAACTTATCCAACTTCCAAAAAACCTCCTTACTCTGCCCCTGGGGTTTAACTGCTGAGCACAATCTGAATTTGCCTCGCCTCTCCCCCACTGCCTCTTCTGCTCACAGGAAGATCCCCAAAGCACCAAGGGTTAAAACTTTGCCCTGCCCGGTCCAGTCTGCCCTTCCAGCATCCCCCAGTTCCCAAACAGTGGAAAGGGAAGGATTAGAGGGGAGAGATTTATGGAGAGCCCATCCCGGAGCCTCAGTTCACACTTTGATGCTGGGGGAAGAGCTCTGCTCCAACAAAGGGGCTGCAAAGCACTGCCCACCACTAAACCCTCTGCTGGGGGCAGCCAAATCCCTCCTCGGATTATTCCAGCCTCGGAGAGGCCTTGGAAGGAAAGGCTGCCCCTCTTTTATGGCTGCATTGTTAATAAAGAGCTGGTGAAATACTTAGGGCTGCCCTGTAAATCTGCCGAGCTCGCCCAGGCGTTTGGGCTGGGAGGAAACGCAGGGCTCGGGGGTTTGACTTGCATCCCTCACCCCAAACACGGTGTCTCTGGAGCAGGGAGAGGAGATCCATGGCCCTGGAATCCCTCAGGATGTCCTCTGGCTGCCACAATCCGAGGATCCACAGCTGGAAAGGGTGGGATGCTCCCAGATCGTGGTTCCCACCTGCCCAGGGGGTTTGGAATCTGTCCTGGGGGATGCAGGGGTGGATCTGGAGATGGAAAATTGCCCTGCCGAGGAATCAACCATCTAACAGCCGTGGAATTCATGGCTCTGACTTCCATCTGACCCTGTGCACCTCTCCTTTAACACTGTCAGATGTCACAGCCCCTCGGGGTCACTGCAACTCACCCAACCAGGAAGGACCAAATGCCCTCTCAGAATGGGTTTTTTTCCCTCCCTTCCACAGGATTTTTTTACCACAGGTGGAGGAATTAATGGAGGAACAGAAGTGCTCAATTTAGAGTGAAAAACAGCCAAAAAAAGTCTGCTGGCACTGCACAGCCCACGGGCAGCTGGTGTTGGATGTGGGCTCCAAGCAAGCTGTGATCCACAGGCTCTGGGTTTCCAGAGAGGAGAAAATAACTCCCAGTTTTTCAGTCACTTTGCTCACCCCTGAGGCTGTTCCTTTGGTCACCTTTATCCCGTGTAAAACTCTCCTTGCTCCAAGGGGATCAGCAGAGGGTAGACCACCCATCCCTGCTCCATGCAGGGCTCACCTTCCCCACATCAGCAGCATCCCTCAAAAACCCTGCAGTGCTCAGAGCTGGCTGTGCTGTAGGAAAAGCGAAAATAAACAAACCCTCCCACCTACCGACAAAATCCGAGCCACGACAACAACAACAGCAATAAAAAAATTCCTTCCTAATTTCAGCTTCTGGTCATAAAATTTTACTTTCATGTAACAGCGTGAAATCTGCACAGCCCGAGCAGGGGGTTTTAATAGAAGGCAGAATTGATGGAATATCCCAGCCAAGGTGTTTTTATAAGCCAGAGGAAGAGAGACAGAAACACAGAAGGAAAATAATTTTCTTGACTTCCTTCCAGAAAGGAATTTTATTTAGATTTCCTTTAGCCAGGCTGAAACTCTCCTTCCTCTCCTTGCATGGGTTTTTCCTCTTCAGAGCCATCCCTGTGCATGAATCCCAGTGAACCCAAACCTCTCATTTCTCTTTGCATCTGAGCCCCAATGCACTGAAAATCTTTGAATTTCGAGGAACAGAGAGATTTGCAGTGGGAATTTGGCTCCATCACAGCCCAAAACACAAACTGCTGTGTGGAAGTTGCAGTCTTGCACCCAGGATAACTGTCCTCTTCCAACACCCACGAGGATGGAGGGAAAACACTTCCTAACATCCACATCTATGAGGCTGGAGAGGAGAATAATGTCAGCTAAAAGGCCAGAAACAGCTCTCAGCCCGGTGAAAAATGACTTCCAAATGCCCCCTGCTCCGGGGATTTCATAAGGCAAAATGGATCTTTCTATCCCTTTTCCTTTCTTCCTCACTTTTCAACTCTTGACCTCTGCTGGGAGCAGGGAGCTCCCGGGTGAGAATCCTCAGCAGAGGAAATGCTTCCCCCAGCCCGTTTGTCTCCGATGCTCCGTGCAGCTGAAGACACTCAGGTGGCCAAAAAGTTCCCAAAAAGTTCCCAGCGCTGCCCATCCCACCTCCTCCACCCTGGATTTGCAGCTCCCACAGCAGGGATGGTTCTGGCCATGCCTTTGCCACTGGGAAAACAGGAGCTGGAGCAGCTTTGGCCTCACTTTGGGGAGATTCGCAGCTCAAGGCAGAGAGAGGCTGATCTGTTCAGGAGAATAAGAGGGGATGGGAAGGATATTTTTGGGAATTGCATCCTAGGTGCCTCAGGTCCTGGGAAAGCTGCTCCGGATAACTTCAGCTCAAAGCTTTCAGGCCAGAGAGCAACACCAGTCACACATTTCAGGCACAGATTTCAAATCCCTCCAAAACCCTGCGATTCCCAACTCAAGGTCCAAAGGCAAAATATTGGCACAGGATGTTCTTGTGCCAACATTTCTATTTCTATTGATTTCTATTCACACATATAATCCTGGAATGGCTAGGGTTGGAAGAGAGCTTAAAAATCATCCTGTTCCAAGCCCCTGCCATGGGCAGGACAATTCCCACTATCCCAGGTTATTCAGCATTCCCACAGTCATTGGAAACCACCACAGCAATGAACCCAACAGGGAAAGGATGGTGTGGTTTGAAGCATCCTTTTGGGGGGATATTCCAAACTGGAGGATTAGGGAGCAGAGCCCAAAGCTTGAAGGATGAAGAAATTCCTTTGTGAAAGAAAATCCTGCTTAGCACCTTATTTATAATCAGGGTGAAAACCACTAAAATGGGAGGATCTGCATCATTCCAACCTCTGGAGATTTTTTGTGCCATCTTTGGAGCCCCAAGCACACATTTCTGTGGCTGTTGTCCCCAGGGCCAGGCTGGAACAGGAAAGAAGGGAGCAAAGAGTGACAAGGGGGTGTCCAGGTGTTCCCCCAGAGCCCTGATTTTCCTTCCATTTTCCAACCACGCACAGGAGCTCTCCGGGTGTCCAGCAGAGCCATTCCATGCAGGCAGCCCAGGCTCCTCCCGTGGCAATCAGGGAGTGATTGATCCCCAGGAAAGCTTTTCCCAGCAGCTGCTGACCCTGCAGTGACACCCAGGCTGCACTGGTTCCCTGGCCGTGCTCCGGAGCCGCCGGAATGCGCAGGGGATGCACAGCCGGGATTGCAGCCCTGACAGCCAGCCGGAGGATTCCTGGCACTGGGATCAGGCACTGCTGGCTCCTGGGGACACACGGGGTGGGATTTCCGTGCTGGATGTGCAGGGGAAGGGGCTGACGGCAGCAGGGCTCATCCTCACCCCGGATTGGTGGTGAGGTTGGACCACGTCCTTCAAATCCGGGATCCACATCCTTCAAATCCGGGATCCAAATCCTTCAAAGCCGGGATCCAAATCCTTCAAAGCCGGGATCCACATCCTTCAAAGCCAGGATCTACATCCTTCAAATCCAGGATCCACATCCTTCAAATCCGGGATCCACATCCTTCAAAGCCGGGATCCACATCCTTCAGATCCGGGATCCACATCCTTCAGATCCGGGATCCACATCCTTCAGATCCGGGATCCACATCCTTCAAATCCGGGATCCACATCCTTCAGATCTGGGATCCACATCCTTCAAATCCGGGATCCACATCCTTCAGATCCGGGATCCACATCCTTCAAATCCGGGATCCACATCCTTCAGATCTGGGATCCACATCCTTCAAATCCGGGATCCACATCCTTCAGATCCGGGATCCACATCCTTCAAATCCGGGATCCACATCCTTCAGATCTGGGATCCACATCCTTCAAATCCGGGATCCACATCCTTCAGATCCGGGATCCACATCCTTCAAATCCGGGATCCACATCCTTCAGATCTGGGATCCACATCCTTCAAATCCGGGATCCACATCCTTCAGATCCGGGATCCACATCCTTCAAATCCGGGATCCACATCCTTCAGATCTGGGATCCACATCCTTCAAATCCGGGATCCACATCCTTCAGATCCGGGATCCACATCCTTCAAATCCGGGATCCACATCCTTCAGATCTGGGATCCACATCCTTCAAATCCGGGATCCACATCCTTCAGATCCGGGATCCACATCCTTCAAATCCGGGATCCACATCCTTCAGATCTGGGATCCACATCCTTCAAATCCGGGATCCACATCCTTCAGATCCGGGATCCACATCCTTCAAATCCGGGATCCACATCCTTCAAATCCGGGATCCACATCCTTCAAATCCAGGATCCACATCCTTCAAGTCCAGGATCCACATCCTTCAAGTCCAGGATCCACATCCTTCAAGTCCAGGATCCACATCCTTCAAAGCCGGGATCCACATCCTTCAAAAACTCCTGACTCTCCTCAGCTGGAAAAGAAGCAGGAGTGTCCTTGCAAGGTTCCCTCCTTTGCTGATCCCACAAAATGAGCTCTCCGCAGATGCTTGAGATGCAGATTTAGGGGAGGAAGAGAGGCAGAATGCGAAGAAGCCATTGGATTTCAGCCCTTTTTGCTTGGATTTGCTGCCCGTTTAAAAAGCAGGAAATCTAAATCCTAAGTTTCCAAGCTGGCTCCTTAGAAAAATTAAAACTCAAGAAGAGAATTTTTATAGGACAACTTGTTGCTCACTGTGAAGGCTTGAGGAAGCCAAACAGCCCAGCCTGCAGCTCTGCTGGGGAAAAGGATCCTCCTGCCCTCTCCCTCTTCCAGACTCAAGCTTCCCTTTGGTTTCCAGCAGCCCACGATCCAGGGAAAAAACAACAAGGGCCGCTGTGTTTCTTTGTGGAGGCAGCAAGAGGAAAAGAGGCTGCATCCAGAGCTCCGTGTGAGATGGGAAAGACATCCAGGCTCCGTGGCGCTGGATGAAACAAAGCACACAGTAAACCAGGGAAATGCTGAAAGCTGGATTTCTTGGGAGAGGGAATAGAACTGTGTTTGCCTTGGAGAAGGGGCAGGGAGGCCAAAGGGTTTCATCTCAGCAGGTGTTGCTTTTCAGCACGGAGATGTGGAGAGAGTCAAAGGCCTCCTGCCAGGCTGTTCCTGTCTCCCAGCTCCTCCCACCCCAATCCTCCCTCCATGCACAGGTGATGCTCACACACCTCCTGCCAGGCTGTTCCTGTCTCCCAGCTCCTCCCATCCCAATCCTCTCTCCATGCACAGGTGATGCTCACACACCTCCTGCCCGCCCACAGATGTCTGCAGAAAGAAAAGGCCGACAAAGTCAAGGCAGCAAACCAGTATTCCATGAGCTTTCTCCAGGATTCATCCCTGGGCTGTGCCAGACCTTCCCGTGTGTCCTTGCTTCTCTGGGCTGGGGGGCTTTGGATTTGGGGGATTTGTTCTGGTGGGATGGAAGGAGCTGGACAGGAAAGAGCCATTGGAGCACCCTGATATCTCCAGGAGTCCCGTAATGGACCAGACCTTAAAGCCCTACAGTTCCAACCCCAACACCTCCCACTATCCCAGGTTGCTCCAAACCCTGTCCAGCCTGGCCTTGGACACTTCCAAGGATCCAGGGGCACCACAGCTCCTCAGGAATTCCATCCCAGCCCCTCACCACCCTCCCAGGGAGCAATTCCTTCCCAATATTCCATCCATCCCTTCCCTCAGGCAGTTTAAATCCATTTCCCCTCATCCTGTCACTCCATGCTCTTGTGAACAGCCTCTCTCCATTTTTCTTGCAGGCTGCCTTCATGCAGACATTTGAAGGGAAATAATATTCCTGGGTTGAAGGCTTTGCTCTTCCCAGGGTGTTCCTTTGTCTCTGGAGTGACTGCAAAAGCAGCTGCCGGGCTCGGGGTCTTCGCTGTGGGATTTTCCCTGATATGGAGGCAGCAGGAGGAGTTTTCACCTGACGCTGGAAACAATGCCATGCATAGAACCCACATTGTTCCCTTGCCATTTGGAAGCAATTACCTGCATGTTACGTAAAACTTTTATTAAACGACGGCAGAAATTCGGTAATGTGTTAATCAGGGGCTGAGTGACATCTGCTCCGTGCCAGAGGTTTGGGAGCTGCAGGAGGAGGGGGTCAGCAGTTCAGAATGATTACCAAAACACATTGCTCCTTTTTGCGGCCTCCGACGTGTTAATTTTTCAGATTTATTCTCCCAGGCTCCCGTGTCTCGCGTTTGCCCCGCACGTCAACATCTGCTCCACCTCGGCCTTTCGCAGCTCCTCAGCCTTTGCCCCACCGAGGTTCCCACTCAGCTCCAAGCCAGGGCTCGGGCAATCTTCTGGACGAATCCAAAGGATGATTCTCAGGGAAATTTGGCTCGTTTCTGGCATCAGGAGGGATGGGTGGGTTCAAATTTGAAGGAGCACAGCAGGTTTGAGGACTCACGGCGAGCCTTGCTCAGGCTGGGGGTTGTGGGGTTGCTGCTCTCGGAGAAACGGGGTGGAAAATGTCCTGGAGAGAAGCTCAGTCCATCCCATTCCCATTCCCACTCCCATTCCCACTCCCTTTGCTGTGTGCTCCTGCAGAGCTGCAGTCATTCCCTTCATTCCCTTCAGACAGCAAGCCGTAAAATCCTCTGGGATTGCTCGCCCTTTGAATTCAGGGAATCTTGGAATGGTTTGGGTTGGAAGGACATTAAAGATCATCTCCTTCCAGCCTCTGCCACTTCCACTATCCCAGGCTGCTCCAAGCCCTGTCCAGCTTGGGTTTGGGAGCACTGGAAGCACCACAGAGCCCCAGCAGAGAATTTCACCCCAATGTGACTTCCTAGAAAATCTTCCTGCAGGTAATTCCCATGCACTCCCTGGAGTATTCCAGGAGAAACTCACATTATTCACGAGCCAAACGCTTTGTGCTGCTCTCCAATTTCTAATTTATGCTTTTTTGATTATTCTCTTCCCTCACCCATTATCTGCTCGCCTTCTCAATAAAAATTACAGTGTCCATTGATCATTTTTCCAAGAGTTGCCATAAATTCCTCTTCTTCCATGCCTCCCTCACCTGGAGCCAGCTCTGTCCTCCTCCCTCTGCAGCTGTGTCATTGCTGTCACCTCACACTTCTCCTTCCCTCCTTCCTGGACAGGGAGATAAAAATAAAAAAAATAATGCTGACGGTTAATGTAATTAACAGCCAGGAATTTTTTGGGAGACTCCACTTCAATTTTCCTTTTTAAATGCAGCCCTTAAGGAAGCTGCTCTGACTTCCACATGATTTGAAAGCACCGAGCTCTGGCTGCACTTCCAGCGCCCAAATGTGTGACCTTGGATGACACCAATCTGCCAGAAAAGCAGGGGAAATAAAATTAAAAAAAAAAAAGAGGTGTTGGCGATATTTATTTATTTCCTGCTCTGATTCCTCATCCATCATCAGGGAAATTCACTCTTGGCAGCTCAGGCAACTTCCTCGAGCGCAGCCAAGGCGACCACGAAAATTAGCATCGAATCCCACCAGGTTTTCCGTCACAGACACCTTGTTTTTCACTGGACACAAATTGGGAGGTGTTTCCCTTTTTTTTTTTTTGCATCCCCAAGGATCAGGTTGTTACTCCAGGCGTTACTCCATGCTGGGAACGGGATGGATATGACCATTTTTTGGGAATTTTGTGTTTCGCTGGAGAAATTTCCCCCGTCCTTCCCAGCTGAATGACTGTAAAACTCAATTTTCGAATTTCCAAAGCCTGAGCACCTTTTCCATGGAGAAAGTGCAGTGCTGGTGGGAACTGGAATTAATGAAGTGTTAAAAAATTTGGAGAATCGTCCGGGGATGCTCCCAACTCACTTGTCCAAGGAATTGTGTGCTCGGAGAGGCTGAGGAGCACCTGGAGAAGGCACTTGAGGTTTACTCAATGCCAGAATAAAAGTGGGAAAAATCCCCATCAGCACCAGGAAAAGGGAAATCCCCTGCAGGGATAACCCTGACTGTCCCAACATCCCAACATGACGGATTAGGATGGAATCACAGCATGAGTGAGGTGGGAAAAGTTCACCGAGTCCAGCCATAAACCTGAAAAAATATTAGGAAGCCAATATATAGTTATTTTGCTAGTATTTAGCAATTTATTTTTAACTAATAAAAATATTTATTATTTAGGGACTGGGGAGGGGGCGGGGGGCACTAGAGGGCACTGTCGCCTGCAAATCGCGACAGAGAGGACTTGTGAAGATATCCTGATATCCCAGCTCTGCATCCCGACCTTCGGAGTGAGAGACTGAGCCGAAAAAAATCATACATATCGAATATATTCTATTATTATTGCTATAATGCCACATATAAAAATGTATCGCCTAACATCACATGTTTAATATCGCAGTGTCGTATATTTAACGGTAAAACCTGCTCAGATCTTTGGGTGCAATATCCAAATCCGTGCTCCCCGAACATTGCAATACTCGGGATTTTTAACATCTTCCAACCCACTCAGCCCTGTGCCAGCTCCAAAAGTAGCCAAGGAATTTCCTGGGCTGGAGAGGGTCAGACCTTTGGCAGTGTGTCTGCCTCTGGATTCCTCCTTCCAGGGGGGATTTTCTTTGGGATTTTGCATTGGAATAACAAATGGGAAGGGAGGAAGGCAGCACTGCGGCTGTCAATGGAAAAGCCATGGAGTGAGAGCTCTCAGGTAAAAAAAAAATCACTTGTTAAAGAAAAGAAATGAGGAAAAAAGGGAATTCTGCCCCTGTTGCAGATCCTTCCCAGGGCTGGGGTGGGAGCAGCTCCAGTTTACAGGGATGAAGCTGCGGGGATGTGGAGACAAAACAGAAATTCCTCACCTGCAGTTCGGCCAGGAGCCCAGGGCTGGGCAGGATTTGGGGGTCCATCACCCCTGTCTGGAGAGGGAAGGGTTAAAGGCCTGGAGGACTCTCTTGAAATCCCAGGTACAGCAGCTCTGGGGACTGAGTTAATTCCAGCCTCAACCAACCATTAGTGGAGACATTTAGGGGGAAAAAAAAAGGGAGAATATTTAATTTGCCTCCCTAAAAGGGCAATTCCCAAGTTCCCAGTGCCGCTGGGGAGGCTGCAGAGGGATTTGGGATTTGCCTCACCCACCTGCCACGAAGGCTAAAGAGACAGAAAAATTCCTGCTGTGGATCCCAAGACATCCCATCCCACCTGAGCTGTGCCTCTGGAGTGCAGAGCCTTCAGGAAGAGCTCCAGCTCCATTTCCTGGGGAGAGCTCTGCTCCGTGCTGGAGCATCCATCAGGACACCCCAGAGCTAATCCCAAACTTCCCGGGCTTGGTTCTGATGAGATCACCTGGCAGGAAATGAATTCCCCCCACCTGGAGTTGCATCCAGGATGGCTTTTCCCAGGTGTGGGGTGGGTGGGAGCAGCACAGGCTCGAGGTGTGAGGTTTCCATGGAATCCACGGGTTCCTGACTGGTTTGAGACCCAGGAGAACTGGGAGAAACAACTTGTCGGGTCAGCCTGGGCCACCTCCACCCCCACCCCAGCCAGCAGATCTTATCTCCCAGAGGTTTATTTCCAGTCTTCTTTTCAAGACATGATGTCAGGATTCTAATAACCTGACTCAGGCAAATCCTGGATGGAATTACGATTGTGTTTATCGATTTCCTCCTCTCTTTTCTTCTCTTGTCCTCATTAATCATGGAACAGCGCGATGGAAAAGTCCTGTTAGCCCAACCTCCCAGCCAAGGCAGACCTGCTCCTTGCTCCACCGTCTTCTGTTCCATCCAGGTTATTTTTAAACATTCCCCTGGGGAGCAGACTTGTTGAATCGCAGGAGCAAGGAGTGGAAAAGACCTCTGAGCTCATGCAGTGTCTGCTGGCCAGGCCAGCCTTGCAGCACAGCTTTCCCTGCCTCAGCTTCCACCTTGGGCTCCCTCGGGATTCTCCTGCTGGAGAGCAGATCTCACACTTGGGTTTGTGTTGATGTCATGTTGGAAAGGAAAACTGTGCTGGATTCAGCTGGCTGAGGGGGTTTGAGGCTGATTTTGGGATAAAGGAGTGGGATTTGCCCTGTTTGGATCACGGGGCACTCAGGACCTGGGAACTGCCGGGAATGGAGTTTTTCTGCTCCAAACCATTCGGCATTCCCTGCTGCCGTGCCAAATCTGGGGCTTAGGAACAAGGTGGACAAGGTGGACAGCCCAAATGTGGACAGGCTAATTAGCTGCAGCGTCCCTGTTAATTGGGTTTGAGGGAGGAAAGGCACAGATCTCCCTGCAAACATCCATCCCTGCATCCCGCCCGAAGCACCGGAGCTCCTTCCGCACAGCCACAGTGCCCAAAGCTGCTGTGCTTCCCCCTGGCACCCTCAGGGGGCTGGGATGGCTGCTGGGGGCTCCCGTGGCTGCTGGGGGCTCCCGTGGCTGCTGGACCTGCCCAGCCAAGGTGCCCAAAGTGCCCTCGATCCCTGGCGATGCTCAGCTCTGCCCCAGCCTTATCAGCCTCGAGTAATCACAAATAATTGGTGGCTCCCCAGTGGCCTGATCTAATAGCAGCACGAATAAAGTTATTTTGAACAGTTGTTCATGAGTTCATCTCCTGGAAAGCCTCGGGCCCAGCTGTTGCTGTGCTTTTGATTAAAAAAAAAAATTAAAAAAAAAATTAAACTCAACCCGGGGATTATCGGGGCTAAGCACGTCTCAGCCCTCCCTCCTCCCCGTGTCAGGTGCCCGGCCGGGCTATAAACCCCTCTTTGTGTGCTGCTGCCTCGGCGCTTTCTCCCGGAGCTGGCAGCGGCCCCGCGGCGGTTTGGCAGCGCTCCGGGATGCCGGGCGAGGGATGCTGGCAGCGCCGGGACTCGCAGTGCCCAGCCCGGCTGGCAGCAGCCGCAGCGGCCAAATGGTCACCCAGGCCTCCGGCCAAGTCCATTTGTTAATGGTCAAGCTATGGGGAGCTGTGCGGGGAGAGGAGAACTGGATTCGGCACGAGTAGGGGGGAGGGAGGGAGCGGGGATGGGATGGGATAATGGGATATTGGGATGGGATATTGGGATGGGATATTGGGATGGGGTGGGATAATGGGATGGGANCCCACCGCCCCCGTCACCTCGCGGGGCTCCCCCAGGACACGTTCCGGGCTCTGCGGGACTCAGGGGGTTTCCAGCTCCTCCTTCGCCCAGCCCGACCCCGCTCTGACCACCCCGAGGAGGCAGGATGGCAGCGTCCCCTGTCCCCTGTCCCCTGCCCGGAGGTGGCCGCGGGACCCCGCGGGGGTGGGGTGAGCGAGGCTGAGGCTCCCAAAATCCGTGCCGGAGCAGCTCGGGTGAGTCCAGCTCTCACCGCTCCGGGCTCTGGCCGGGACAAGCCGCGCTCTGGGATCAGGGTGGGCGGGTGGTCAGTGCCTTGAGCCCCCCTCGGCCATCCCCGTGCCCAGGACAGCTGTGCCATCCACATCTGGCAGCTCTCAACCCCAAATCCAGCTGGACACACATCGCGGCAGCTGGACGGGAGAGGAGGAACCTCAGCCCCTTCCCACACCTGCGGCAATTCGCTCGGCTCTGCCTGGCTGAAATCCCGTGCTCAGAGCCCTCGGGAGGAGCAGCCAGGCCGTTCGGAGGAATTCTCGCCGATGCAGAACAATTAGGGCCTGCAGCACTCGGGGGTGTTCTTGCTGAGACGGGATAATTAGGGAGAGGATACGGACAATGAGGAGGAGTTTCACACTTAACTTCCCTTGTCCAATCGATTAGGGAGGAGCAGAGCCGTTCCATGCATCCACCCAAGGAGGTCACCCCTCGCCCTGGGTAAAGACAGTTTTAAAAGCAGAGAGATGAACTCGCACCAATCGTTGCCCAAAGGTTGGGAGAAGGTGGGAGCAATGCAGTGGAAAAGGGAAAATGAGATGGAAAAGCAGAAAAAAATTGATAGCATCGAATCGTCGGTACACTCAAGGCCAGACATAGTCAATATTGTCTTAAAGCTCAACCTGATAAGGAGATCGGCAGCTGATCATCACCAGACTGCCTTCATCAAGCTATTAATCCCCAGTCTCTGAACCTCCTGCTCCAACTCTTTCCCCGTTTCCAAAATAAAGCCACAAACCCCTGCAGGTTTCCCGGAGCCACTTCCACCCAGCATCCCCCTCTCCTGCATTTCTCGCCGTGGCTCTTCTTTTCCTTCCCAGCATCATCAGCCTCGAAACATCTGGGTGGTGGTGCAGCTCGGAGCTGGAAGCGACACAACCTAGTGAGAAAGGATGTTTTTGTGCTATTTCCAACCTTCCCAGAACAGAGACCTTCAGAAAGCCCCTCACAAAGGCTGCTTTCTTCCTCCCCACCACTTTGAAAAGCTGGGTGAGATCCTCGCTTATCTGCCTCCACCAGCCTTGTACGAGACAGAG
>VZRM01008896.1:431501-468048 GCA_013397955.1 Grantiella picta | reverse complement strand
GATTCCCAGACAGTTCACTCAGCATCCTGATGCTACTGATGTCATCCTGGAGGAAAATCCCCCGGCTTGGCCCCGCGGAGCTGGAGCTGCTCCGAGCCTTTTCCTGCCCCGGGGGTGGGCAGAGCCCAAAACCCCTCGGATCTGCACCTCTGCGATACCCCAGGCTCGGTTTTATGGCCCCGTTTATGCACTTGTTGAGTGCCTAAATTCCCCGAGCCCCCGCGGGGAACATTAATAGCTCAGCAGAGCTCGTTGCTAATTCCATCTTCTGTCCTCCGCGCTCGCCTGCGAGAGAAATTAGCCAGGAATAAAAAATGACCTCATCAAAACCAGCGCTCAGCCCAACGCCGCAGATCCCCGAGGTGACTCTGCACCACCTCCAACCCCAAAAACTTCACCAAAACCAACCGCAGGGCAAACCCCGAGCCGAGCAGGACGAGTGAAACAGCAGATAAGGCAGTGGCGCTTGGCCAGGGTGAGGATGTGACCCAAATTGCTCCATCTCCAGCTGGTTGAGTGATTCAGTGCATCCAGGGGGATTGGAACTGCTCCCTGTTTGGGGTTGGTCTCTGCAGAGACGAGGGGAGCTTTGTTTTGTTTGTCCCAGCGCCTTGGTTAGCCAGGGCAGTGTGACACGCTGGTGGGAATGCTGCCCGCCGCTCCTGGGGGATCTGGGGCTGGAGCTGCCTGCTCCAAACCTCGGGGGTCTCCTGGTGGGATGCCTAAAACTACCTGAAACAGGCATTATTAGGGGGGTGAAAAGCAGACAAATTTATTCAAGGCCTTCAAGGTACATCCAGGCAAGCAAAGTCGCCCTTGGGCTACACCCAAAAATTGACTCAGGCTGTCACCTTTCACGAGCTCTTCACCTTTTGTACATTCTGTCCTGTTTGTATCTTGGTCCCTAATTCTCCAATCACACCCTCAGGCTATGATGTTAACCACCCCAGCCCTGTTCCCCCCTTTCCACCATTATTTATATATTTGCATATGTAAATAGTACATCTATAATACATATATTGGTTACCCTGCGGTAACGAATACATCCGTGAATCTCTATCCAGGGAGTTTTGTGTTGGCTAAAGGCGCTGAGAACAGAGGGTTTTAGCATTTTGTAAGAAGCACAGAACTACACCAAGTTACAGATAGGGGAAGAGGAAAAAAAAGAAGAAATTATTAAGGCATCAGTTGGACCTCAGGGTGTCACCCCACAGCTCTGTGGGACAGCTGGGGTGCAGGTGGAGAACGTGAGGATGTGGATGGATCTGACAGGATTCTGAGCATCCCTCCAGCCTAATATGCGTGGTTTTCGTGGATAAATCCCACAGGAGCACCAGCAGGGAACCTGCCGTGGTTTGGGAGCTCTTTGGGCTTTGCCACAACCACAGACATCGGGGTTAACTCCCAATGGGTGGGGATGGAGGATGGAGCAGGAGCCCAGGCTGGAGTTGAGCTTTCAAGCTGACCTGGCAGGTTAAGCAAGGTTTTTGGAGTCAGGAATTATAAAATCATGGAATCCTTCAGGCTGGAAAAGACCTCTGGGATCAGTGAGTCCGACAATTCCCCCAGCCACTGAGCCGTGTCCCCAAGTGCCACATCCACACGGCTTTCAAATCACTCCAGGGATGGGGAACCACCACTGCCCTGTCCCTGCACTTGTGCTTTTCCATGAAGAAATTTCCCTGCTATCCGATCTAGATTTCCCTGGGTGAGCTGGAGGCCAGCGGGGCTGTGGTTGAGCAGAGCAGCTGATGGGGAGGTGGGCGAGGTGAGGACCCTCAGCACCCTCAGCGCCCAGCCCAGCCCCAGCTCCACCCCGTTGATTTTTTGGGATGCAAACCCCGCAGGGCTCAGGGCTTGGCCAGGCAACTTCTGGCGAAGTGACCAGAAAAGAATGCTGAAAATGAAAAAGCAACAAATTCTCCACAGTTGCCTGTCCCTTCCCATTCGGGTTTTGCTCGGCTAAACGGTTCCTGAATAAGCCAAGCTGTGTCAGAAATGTCCTTTAATGAAGTGCAGCAGGGGCTCTGGCATTATTTCCCCAGCTCCAGCAAGGTTTAATCCTCTGCCCCTCTAAGCCACATATGCTTTAAAGAGGAGATTTTTTACTCCCTGGTATTTCACGCGTGTTACATTTTAAAGGCTGCTGCCAGTTTAGCTCAGACCCCGAAAAAGTTGGTGGCACTGGGGGGTGGAGGTGGGAAGGAGCTTAGAGATAATCCCAGAGCAACCTCAGAGGAGGATGACCACAGCCTGAGTCTCCTGTGCTCTCCTGGAAAGGCTGGAGGTGTCCAAAAATATTTGGGAAGGGGTCTGGAAACATCCCGGCGGTGATGAGCACCCTCAGTTCCCAGGGATAATCCCGCAGGCACCAAGAATGGATTTTGCTAATTAGCCCTGGCTTAAGTGGAGCAAACTCCGTGCTCTGTTTGGTTAGGAGCAGCCTGGAGTGAGTCTGAGTGCAGCAGGGAGGAAAAGCCCTCCTGGCCTGTCTCTTCTTCCCTGGGAGAGCCCCACTCGGGGGGATATTAAAGGCTTTTGTTTCCAGGAGCTGTCAAAGCCCTCACCTTTCACAAGCACTAAAACGGCCCAGGGAAAAAGGGAAAAAAAAAGAAAAAAAAGATCTGCAAGTGGAATAATAATTCTGAACTCATAAATCTGAGCCTGTAAATCAAGGATTGACGGGGCGGTCGCTGTAATGTCTCGGGAGTTCACATTCGAGGGTTTCTTTCACCTGAGGAAAAGGGGGGAAAAAAATCCCCAAGTCTGTGCCCTTCCACTCCGGGGATGCTGTAAATCACCTTAATGTTACACTCTGCCTCTTAAATAGCCCGAAAAGGAGCAGAGAGGGTGAGTTTAAAAGGACAGGGAAAAAAGCTTTGATTTGCTGAAAGTAACCCCACAGACCCAAACGATTCCCTCTTGTAAAAGCAGAGAGGGCAAACCCTCCCCTCCCCGAGGCCAAGCCTTGCTCCTGGTCCTGCCGTGGGCGGGAGCTCGGGGAGGGCATGGGGACAGCTTGGCTGAGCTGGAAAACCACGGGATTGGCCTGGGAAGTAGGGAATATGACGGGAAAAGGTGGAGTGGGAGAAAACTCCCAGGCTGTGTCCGCATGAATGCTCTGGCTCTCCCGAAGTTAAAGAATGTAGGTTTTTCCCACCAGGATTGCCTGTGATTTTACCTCTTCATTTTCCTGAGATTTTACCTCTTTATTTTCCTGTGATTTTACCTCTTTATTTCCCTCCGATTTTACCTGTTTTGGGATAGAAAGGATGAAGCTCACAGGGCCTGGAGTGCTGAAGGTGCTTTGGAGCATCTCCCGGAGATCCTCCCAGGGGCAGGAGGGTCCGGGAGCTGCGGGAGAGCGAAAAGGAGGGAAGGAGGAGAAGAAGGAGAAGGAGAAGGAGAAGGAGGAGGATGAGGAGGAGGAGGAGGAGGAGGAGGAGGAGGAAGGCGCTGGCAGGTGGAGCACAAGTGCGGGAAGAGAGCCCTGCGCTCCCTAATCCGCGCTTCAAAGCCAACGGGAGCTGCAGCTGCGGCGGCTGAGCTCCAACAGGTGACAGCTCAGCTGTCCCCTTCCCGCGGGGCTGGGAGGGGTCCTGGGGGGGCACAGCGTCCCCAAAGCCCGAGACAGATCCGTGCTGCGCTCGGGCAGCGCCAGCACCCCTGGTGCTCCGTGCCTCTGCTCCCGGCGGGATGGACACGGCTGCGGGATGGACACGGCGGCTGGGAGGGATCCGGGGTGAAAAACCCTCCCAAAAGCGCTCTGAGCTGCTGGGAAAGCTGGGAATGTCCTGTGCAAAACCCTCGCAGCAGTGCTTGGAGCTGCTGGGAAAGGTGGGAATGTCCTTTGCAAAGTTCTCCCAGAAGTGCTCAGAGCTCCCGGGAGCGATCTGGGGTGAAAAACCCTCCCAGAAGTGCTCGGAGCCGCTGGGAAATCTGCGAATGTCCTGTGCAAAACCTAGCAGAAGTGCTTGGAGCTGCTGGGAAAGCTGGGAATGTCCTATGCAAAACCCTCCCAGCAGTGCTCAGAGCTCCCGGGAGGGATCCGGGGTGAAAAACCCTCCTAGAAGTGTTCTGAGCTGCTGGGAAAGCTGCGAATGTCCTGTGCAAATTCTCCCCAAAAGTGCTCGGAGCTGCAGGGAAAGGTGGGAATGTCCAGTGCAAAAACCTAGCAGGAGTGCTTGGAGCTGCTGGGAAAGCTGGGAATGTCCTGTGCAAAACCCAACAGGCAGTGCTCAGAGCTCCTGGGAGGTATCCGGGGTGAAAAATCCTCCCAGAAGTGCTCGGAGCTGCTGGGAAAGCTGGGAATGTCCCGTTCTGCACGGACACAGCACACACTCTGCCAGCAGAGCCTGCAGTTGCTGCCCTGTGGTGACATCCAGGCCCTGCCAGCCCCCTGACCTCATCTCCGGCAGGGACAGCAGCCAGGGACACGGTGGAGCAGCTCTTCCCACCCCTGGCCTTGAAAAATTCCTGCGGGAATCCCCTCTGCGGCAGGAGGTGATGAGCAGCACCTCAAAAAAAAAAAAAAATTATGCCATCACTTTGGAAAACCCACTTGGAAACAGCATCCTTAATGGCTGTTCCCTCCAAAGCATCCGGCAGCAGCACCTGGAGAGGCTTTTTTGGGCAAAACCAGCCAAATCCAGCAAATCCGGCAGCCAGGGAAGCTGGAGGGAGTTTCATCTCTGCTGCCCACCAGCAGAAGGGTTATTCCGCTGCCACCAGGCGGGCAGGGAACGTGGAGCATCGCGGCTAAAATCCACATCCTGCTGTCACCGCCAGGCTGGGGCTGCGACAGTGGCACGGGCTGAGAATGTCCGAGCCCATCCCTGGCCTCACGAGAAGCTCAGCACCCCGCAGCGATCCCATTCCCACCCCAAAGGGATGCCCGAATTTCCCACATTCGTCCGTGCGAAACAACAAAGCGTGGCCTGAAATATTCCCTCCTCCAGCTGCAGCTCGGCCAGATAAACAACTCCCTCACCTCCAGAACCTCCCCAAACAGCCCCTAAACCCCTAAACCCCAAACCGTGCAGGTGTGGGGGCAGCTCGGTGCCCCCCGGCCCGCAGAGCATCGCTCCTTGAGTGCCTGGAGCCGCCGCCGGCTGAGCAGCACCATTATCCGAGCAGCCCCCAGCCCCCTTCCCCACCGGTCATTTCTCCTTATCTGCATGTTTTATTGAAAATTAAAATCCTTTTGCGTTTTTTTCCCAGGGCTCGGGAGGGAAGGATCTTTTCTCGCAGCCCTACTTGACTCCAATTAGTTGGGATAACAAAGCTGCCGCTGTCGGGGGATTATTGACAAATGCTCGAGGGGGATAAAAAAAAAAAAAAAAAAGGGGGAAGGAGAATGGTCTGTTAAAATGACAGCTTTTAAGGCTGGAAACAAAACCTCCGGGCCACGAACAGCGCTGGGGAGGCGAGGAAAAGTAGCAATTCCCGGTTTTTTGGTGGCATTTCCACTGATCATCCCCCTCGAGCCAGGATTTTGTGTCGTGCTTGCCCTGGGTCACCAGCAGCATCCCTCAGCAGCGGTGTCACCACCGGCAGCTCTGGGGACGCTGGGGGTGTGGAAACCCATGCCACGCCATCCCTTGGCGGTGTCCTAAGCCCCGTGCTCCCAAATTCAGTTCCCATGGGCGCCCGTCGGCTCCTGCCCCTCCAAAAACTGCTCCCTGCAGCTGCGACGGCAGCACAAAAGGACTGAGGAGCATTGAGAGCAGCACAACTCCTTCACTGATAACTCCTTCATATTTTCTCCCCTGACTTTTTTTTTCTCTTTTTCCCCCCTTAATTTCAACTAAAAGAATAGAAGGGGGGGTAAAAAAAAAAAAAATGAAGCGCGCTTGATAAAGGGCAGCGAGTGTTATCCCGAAAAAAAAAAGGAAAAAAATCCATAAAAACAGCACAGAGCTTTTTTTCTTCCCTAGGTGGCTCGGGCAGCTGGGTCTTTAAATATTAATCAGGGGGTTTATTGATATGCAAATACGGCGAGAGGGAATAATGCTGCCGCAGCTGCGCAGCCCCGGCCGAGAGCTGGCCTCCTCTCCAGGATGAATGGGAATATCTGAGGACACAGGTGCAGGCAGCGCCGCGCTGCTCAATAAGGTAATTTGTGAGCGATGCTCTATAGAGCCCGAGCGGGGCAATCTTCTCCCACTCGACGCTATCTGACCACCGAACAAGGTGTTAATCTTGTGATTGTGCTGCTGCCTGTTCCCTCGCAGCCCTGCTGGCCTTTTGCCCTGACACTTGGCCGGTGACAATCAGCCCCGCTGGCGGCTCGGCGCCGCGCCAAGCGATGGGCGAGGAATGATTTATTGTTCCCTTCCCAGAAGCACCAGTAAACAGGAAGGATGGGGCATCCCGCGGCGAGAAACGCTCGGGATGCTCGGCGGCCCTGTCCCCTGTCTGTCCCCTGTCCCCCGCGGCTCTCACCTGGTTCTGCCGGGAAGGTGAGCACATCTCACCTTGCCATCTGTGCCACTCGTGCCCAGGGACCTGCGGGGGTTGCGGTGGCACCACTGCTCCTCTTGCCTGCTTCCCACCCTCCTCTGGGGCCCAAGGAGGGAGCAGAGGTGAGGTCAGCGCCTGCCGGACATCACTGTCGGGTGTCCTGGGCAGGTGGGACAGGCTGGGGTGACCAACGGGAGCTCAGCCAGCAGCGTGTCCTGGCTCTGCAGTGACCGTGGGGACCGTCAGCTGCCGCAGCAGGGACAGGGGGAAGGGGGGCAGAGCCCTGGGCAGCATCAGGCAGAACCAGAGCAGAGCTGGACACCCCAAAGTGCCCAAAGGGCTCCACTCACACAGCCTGGCGAGCCCTGGTGTTTGGCTTAGCACGGATCCCAGAATTCCAGAGCCATGGAATACCCTGAGCTGGAAAGGAGGCACAGGGATCATCCAACTCCTGCGTGGGTCTGGGACCTGGGAGGGTGGGCAGGAAGGGTTTTTCTCCATGAGGACACAAAGGGCCCTCCATAACCTCCCAAAAATTGCTGGTTTAAACCCTCAATCCTCAGCCAGCGATGCTCCCACCACCCCCCTGATCCCAGCACCACTCCCCTCCCTCCAGGCAGCTTTTCGGGGCTGCTCCATCCCCAGAGACCCCACAGCCACATCCCACCCTTCCTCCTCCTCCAGCAGGACCAACCACTCGGCCGCTGCGCATCCAACCCCGCCGGGCAGGGGGTTTTTAAGATTTGCCTCCTGCGGCTCCCATCCTCCTTTTTTCCCTGCCAAGCATCCTCTGCCGGGCCGCCGGTGATGAATGAGCCGCGCGGGTGTCGCCGTACCAGGCGCCCGCAGCTGCTCCCGGCGGGCAGATGGCAGCGCCAGCTCCGTGCCACAGCTGCAGCCCCGCAGCTGGATGGCCACAAAGGCACAGAAATCCCACTGAGGAGCGGGAAAAGAGGGAGGGATGCTGGGATGGCTGGAGGATGGGGATCAGGATCACGCAGGGAGAAGCTCAGCCTTGCCAGGTTGCTCCAGCCTTGAGTGGGATTGAGGCTTTGGGTCATTCTCAAAAAAATTAAGGGAAGATAGGGAGAAGCCCAGCTTCTCCTCCGTGTCTTGTGACTCGAATTCTGGCCTGTCTGCTGCTGGCTCTTGGCCTTCGTGTTCTGCTCCAGGGGCGAAGAGAGGAGAAAATTCCACCAAACTTTACGGACGTGCCTTCTGGCTCCAAAGTGCACTTAGTATCTCAGTGTTCCATTCCTACGAATTACTAATAACTAATTATCAATGACAAATCACTACTAATAATTCTAGTTATTCTATGCACAGTGGATTTGCCTCTTCCCACACTTTCCTGGGAGCAAATCTGGATGTGCAGCCGGGGGTGTTGATCCCACCTTCCCACTCAGACCCCACTCCAGGGGAGCAGCTGCCGCTGGAATTCCGCGCAGGAGATGAGGATTAATGAGCCAATTAACTGTCCCAGCCCCGGGGCAGCACCCGGGGTCACTCGGGATGGCAAAGCCACCCTGGTCCTGCCCTACATCCTGCGGATCCAACTCCCACCCTGAGCTGCCCCTTCCAAAAAGCCAAAATCCTTTCTCCACGCTGAGGAGCAGCAGGGCTGCCCTGGGGCTGAAACGATCCCAAAAAAAGCCGAGCCCGGAGCTGCTGTGGGAGGATGGAGCTGTGCTGGAGGAGGATGAAGGTCGGATGACACCGACATTCCCGGGATGCGCCGGGAGAGCACCGCAGGGGGATCTGCTGTCCCCGGATCTCGTTAATGAACAAAGCCTGGGCAGCGTGGGCGGCTGGGCCAGACAGGGAATGAACAGGGATTAGTGGCACGGAGCCCCCCGAGCCAGGATCGGGCTCTTCGCCCTTGAAACCCAACTCCTCATCGCTCCCGCGCCATCCCGGAGTCTCCATCCCCTCCCTGCCATCCTCAGCTGGGCAAAACCAGCTTTCCCGGGAGTTTTTGCAGCTAAACCCAGGCTTTTGTTCTGTTTTCCTGTGCCCGTGGAAGAGCAGAGGCAGTGCTGGAGCTGTGGGACATCCCTGCCCACCCTGCTGCATCCCAGTCACGGAATATCAGAGTCCCAGAATCCCAGAATGGGTTGGGTTGGGTTGGGTTGGGAGGGACCTCAAAACTCATCTCATTCCCCTCCCTGCCGCGGGGACACCTCCCACCATCCCAGGGTGCTCCGAGCCCTGTCCAGCTTGGCCTTGAAAAGACTCTTCAGATCATTTTCTCCAAGCAGGGAACGACGTTTCTCAAATTAAGGACCCCAAAATGCCCCTTTAGCCCTAAGCCGTGGAGTGTCCCCACATTTGTCAGCGAACACCAGAATTTCCTCCTCCATAAAGCTGGAAAAATACCCAATCCGGGTTGTTCCATGCTCTGTAACGAGCAATTATTCCTTCCCGAAGCCCAATGAAATCAAACCCGTTCCCATAACCACCTACTGGATTTTATCAGCGTGTTTGGGTTACGCTCTGCCCCCTTGGCTAATTCCTAATTGATTCTTTAATCTCGACAAGTTTTTTATTGCCTGATACAAGAGGGATTTAGCTGCTCCCAAACCCTCGGAGACGTGGGACACGGGGCAGGGATGACCTCATCTGCAGCCAAGGCTTTATTTGATAATCTATCACTTATTTATTATTCTAAGTAACCACTTGCAGGTGCTGTGATGTCGGTGGGGTTGTCCCAGCAGCCGGAATGCGGCGGGAAAAGCTCAGCAATCCTATCTGGAGCTGCTGCTGCGGAGGGAGCGGGATTCATGGGGAAATGTGGGGATGGGAATGGCAAAATCTGTGGAGAAATGGGGCAGGGGTTTGTCCTGAGCACAGCTTATCAGGGGAATCGTGGAGTGGTTTGGGGTGGAAGAGATCTTAAAGGTCATGCTGTTCAACTCCAACACCTTCCACTATCCCAAGGTGCTCCAAGCCCTGTCCACCTTGGACACTGCCAGGGATCCAGGGGCACCACAGCTTCTCTGGGAATTCCATCCCAGCTCCTCCCCACCCTCACGGCCACGAATTCCTTCCCAAAGTCCCATCCAGCCCTGGTAAGGAGGCAGAGGATGGAGACCCCAGTCCCACACGGTGGAACACAACTGACACAGGGATGATTCCAGAGCTCAGCTTCTCCCTCCTCACCTGCCTGCCTGGAAAATGGGACCAAAGTGAGGATTTGGGGCAGTGACAAGGACCAGGACATGGCTGTTCCCACAGCCCAGGCTGGCACTGCCCATGTCCCTCCCTGGGCCAGCTGGGAACACAGATGGCACCTGGAGGGCTCAGACAGCCATATCCTCTATAAAATCCTGTGCAAATCCAGAATATGGATTTAGGAGCTAGTTCTGGATGTCCCTCTGTTGGTTTTTCCCTCCAAAACCCTGGGAAGAGGTGCCATGGACACCCCAGGGAGGTGCAGCAGCTCAGCTCCAGGAACCCCAAAGCCACCCCGGTGTCACCTCAGTGTCCCAAAGCTGCCACTCTGCACCAGCCAGCCCTGGCCAGGGCGTCCCCCCAGCACAAAGCATGGGATTCACAGCCTTCCCAACCCTGGGGGATGCTGCTCCCCCTGGAGCTCCTCTGCTGCTCCCGAGGGTGGCAGCTGAGAGGAGGTGACAGAAACGAGCCCCTGAAGTGACAGCAGCAAGGGGCTTTTAACAGCAATTAATGCTGCATTAGTGTCCCAGAGCCTGGAGCTGGAAATTCCCCCAGGAGTCGAGGCACTGAGGTGTTTTCCCAGCGAGGAAGGGGTTGGGGATGGAGTTGGGTGCCAGGCAGCATCTCTGGATGCTTCCCGAATTCTCTGCCCCTCGTTGTCTGCCCAACAGACAACGCTGTTTCTGCCAAAGCAGAAAACCAGCATTTTGAGTGGCAAGACCCCACTGTGGCTTCAATTTTAACCCCAACTGGGGGGGAAGAAAAAAAAGCAGGGAGTTGGGAGAATCATTTTTTCATTAAAATCAAAATCGACCCGTAATGAAAATAGACTTGGAATGGGAAAAGTTGAGTGCAAATGGAAGCTTTTAAAGATTCTTTTGACTGACAATAACCTGAAGACCCTCCAGGAACTCCAGCCTGGAATAATCAGATTAAATGGAAACTAATATACGATCTTGAAATTCATCCCATGCTGCTCTAAACTTGGAGCAGCTGGATAATTTCGCCTACAGGTTTGTGCCTCCTGCCCAGCAGTTCACACGGAATTGTTTGGCCAAACTTAATCTACCAGGAAGGGGGAAAAAAAAAAAGCTTTTTCCTTTCAGATATGTTAAAGTGAAGCCAGCTTTTCCAAGCAGCTGGGAGCAGGGAATGGATACGGCTGCAGGTATTTCCCATGGGAATTCCCAGACTGGAGTTTGGCTACTTTAAAATCGGTGACTCTGATTTATAAAAAATCCAGGAATAAGGAGAACGTTGTAGTTGTTGGTAGAGATCTTGTGCTTCCCAAAGGCTGGAATCCTGGAAAAAAGGTGGAAAAAGGCACTTCTGCCTTGGTTCTATCAAGTGTATATTCTTGGGATACCCCAAGGGTCAATAGCTTCCATCTAGGAAAAGAAAATCTGAAATAAAATGGAATTTTTTGGATCCAGAATCTTCCCTGAGATGCCAATCTGGTTTTCCACTGAGGAACCCAAAACTCCAGCATTTTCCTCCCAGTGCCGAGCTCAGGGATAAAAACTCTCCACAAAAAACCCTCCCCGTGAGCAGATAACACAATGTGGTTCCTATTTCCTCCCCCCACCTTGAAATAATTGTTCCTTTTATTTTTTCATCTTTTCTCTTTTCAAACTGTTGTCCCAGGGAAACGTTTCCAATGGAATGCCCTGCCCGCCCCTTCGGATGGGTATTATCTTCCAGGCAGAGAGGGGGCTTGGACTGAAAAAAAAGGGGGGGAAAAAAAGCTTAACAAGCAGCAAACAGGAATGGGGATGCTGGTCTGGCATCCATTATCCCTGACCCAGAGGTTGGGAAGCAAAAGAAATTCATTAAATCGGGGAGGGGGAGGCCAGCGCTGCTGGTGTCCAGTCCGTGGGGTGCCTGGGGGTGTCACCTGTCCCCTGTCACCCACCCAGGGGCACCCTGTCCCCCAGGCCATTTCTGGGGCTCCCATGGAGCACCCATGGAGCCGCTGGGGCTGCCAGGTTGTTCCCAGCAGAGCCACTCAGAATCCCATAAATCCCCTGGATCTGCGTGCAAGGCTGGCACGGGGAGGGGTGATCCTAAAAGGATCCTAAAAGGCTTTTTCCCGTGGCCAGGAGCGGGGTTGTCCCCATGGAGGTGGGACAGGGCCTTGGGATGAGCCCAAAAAAACCAGGAAAAGGCTTCAAGCGATGCCTGACCCCGAACTCTGAGGGAAGCTGTGGTTATCTCCCACTGCCATGGACATCCCCACGGCATCCTGCTGGACACAGCCCGACCTCCACCCTCCCCAACCCCCCGAGGGGTGGATAACAGGATTGGGATGTGGGATTGTGCTGCTCACCCTCCCTGCTGGAATGGGAACAAAATGTTCTCCCATTGTTCCCAGGCCAGCGCTGCCTCCCAGCTGTGGCAAATATTTAGGGAAACACAATGGAGCCCTAAATGGTATTTACAGTTTGGAGAGCCCAGCATCGCTCCAAGCACTCCAACTGCTCGTCTGGGCTTGGAAAAGACATGGAAACATCGAGGATTTTCCCAGTTCCTGGACAGCAGTGTGAATGTCTTGCAGGAGCATGGCAGCTCCGGGTGATGTGCTCCAGAAATCCAAGATTTTCTGCACTCCAGCTGCCAGGCATCACTCCCTGCATGCTGGCTCAGCCCTGGCAAGGCCAGGCATCCCGGGATACCTCACTGCTGCTCCTGTAGGATCCTCCCAGCTCCCCTGGGAGCTCCACAGGACCTCAGACCCTCCCAGCTCCCAGTCCCGAGGTTCTCCTGCTCCCTCCAGCCATCCTGAGCTGGATCCACCGGGGAAGGAGGAGCTTGGAGGGAAAATCCACGAAACCCCCATGAAAATGTGCCCTTGAGCCCCTGGAGAAGGGGAGGGAGGATTGTCCTCTGCCAGCCCTGGATCACCAGCACAGGGATCAGACACTCGGACACGACACCAGATTCTCCCTAGAACACAAAAAATCCCACAGCAGCCAGGATTCCTCACCTGTCACCCCACTGCCATGGCACAGCCCTGCCGAGCCATAGCCGGACAGGCACTGGCGCTGCCCCAGGGCTCCTTTTTTATTTTCCTTTTTAGCACTTCCAGGAAAAATAAAAACCCAGTGAAGCTCCCGCTGGTTACTCAAGAACTGTTTGCTTTAATCCCTTTCCAGGAACACACTCTCAGTGCTGCCCATGTGGTCAAAAAGGTGGGAAAAAACACGGAAAAGGGCATTCCTGTGTCTGCATCCACAGCCCACGCAGCCCCAGAGTCACCTCCTGGTTTGCTTTCCCCTGTTTTTGTTTCAAAACCACATTCAGCTGCTTTTGGCAACACCAACGCCTCCCCCAAAACCGACCTTGGTTACTTGCTTGCCTTTTCCCCAATTCCAGAGGTGCCAATTCCCAAGCGGAGCAGCCTGGCAGCAGAAATCAATCAGTGAGGTGAGAAAAAGCAGCTCACAAAGCAAGCGGGAAAACTGGCTGGGGATTTTCTGGAAAATCTGTGTGAAGGATATGGATAAAAAATGGAGAGGCGGGAGATGTTTGGAAGGGAGCTGCCTGCTCTCCCTCTTCCCAGCTGGTCCCTCTTGGCCTGGCCATCCTTTTCCATCAGTTCTGCACGGGATAAGGCCAATTCCTGTCCTCAAAGAACTTCCTCAGGCCCTGCAGGTTGACAGGGGGGAAGTAGGGGCCAATCCTCTTCCGGATCCACCACTTGCCATCGCTGGCGTGCTTCCCGCCAGGCTGGCTGAACTTGTACTTGAAGTGTTCCCCGCGGATCCACCTGTGGGGAGAAAGCATGGCAGCTCAGGGATTGGCAGGAAACCCTTGGATCACAGATTTGTTCCCTTGGGATTGGAGTTTTTGAGCTTTTCTGGATGGAGAAATCAGCTTGAGGGTGTTCGGGCTGGCTCTGCATCCCAGCGCTGCATCCATTTATCCATCCATGGATCCATCCATCCATCTATCCATCTATCCATCCCTCATCCATCCCTCCATCCATCATCCATCCATTTATCCATCCATGGATCCATCCATCCATCTATCCATCTATCCATCCCTCATCCATCCCTCCATCCATCATCCATCCATTTATCCATCCATGGATCCATCCATCCATCTATCCATCTATCCATCCCTCATCCATCCCTCCATCCATCATCCATCCATTTATCCATCCATGGATCCATCCATCCATCTATCCATCTATCCATCCCTCATCCATCCCTCCATCCATCATCCATCCATCCATCCATCATCCCTTTCATCCATCCATCCACTCCTCCATCCATCCCTCCATCCATCCATCCATCCATCCACCCTTGGGATGCCCACAGCCACCAGCAGCGACACTGGGAAGCTCCCAGGCCCCTCTGGATGCCATTTAGGAATCCAGATGTGCCTCGGGAATGATGCACGAGGCAGAGGAGCTTAAACACCCCGTGCCCTGAGCACACCCCACATGCTCCACACACCTTTCCACAACTAAGTATGAAAGGAGAATAAAAAAAGCAGGAATAATCAGATTTTTCCCTTTCCGAGGGCAATCCTGGAGTATTCCTGGGATATTTTGGAGCAGGGATTTTGCCTCCCCCAGCACCCCCTGCCCCAGCCGGCGGCTGCTCCATCAGCCCAGCTCCGAGCGCATCTGTTTTCCGGCTGCTCCGGGAGCTGACAGCAAAGCAGATTTGAAAGCAGTGCGGAAAGAAACATTCATCAGTGTCGGGAAACACTCCGGGAGCTGCCCATGCCGCCGGATCCGGGGGGTTTGGTCCCCCTTGATGGAGGACATGCTGACAAGGGCCGGAGCGGCGCTCTGCCTCTGCCGGGAGCATCGCCATAAAACACCACGAAATAAAACTGTCAAAGTCGTGTCAGTGCTCATTTGAACCTGCTCTGCTGCACCAGGAAAATGCAAGCCCTGCTGCTGAGCGGGGCACTGCAGCTGGGGGATCCTGCAGCGGTTGGGAAGGTCGTTCCTGCTGCTGAAATAATTCGGGATGGCTCCGATGGATTTGCCATCGGTGCTCGGCTTTGGGGAGCAGGGCAGGGGGGGAAGCTGCATCCAGTCAAGAGCTGCTGCCAGCACAGCCCCATCAAACCTGCAAAAAATTCCTACAAAATCACTGTAGGAATGATTTTCCTACAAAACCATGGGAACACAGAATGCCCAGGGAGGTTTGCAGTCCCCACCCCTGGGGTGTCCAAGGAACTCCTGGAGGTGGCACTCAGTGCTCCGGGCTGGGGACAAGGTGGGCATTGGGCACAGCTTGGACTGCATGGACTCCGAGGGCTTTTCCAACCTCAGCGGTCCTGGGATTCCCTGGGTTGTTCCCACAGGTTGTTCCTGCTTTGCAGGAGCACAGAATTCCTGTTAATAATTGGAGAGTTTCTGAACAGCCACTCCCTGAGGGTCCAGGTAGCCACAGGAGATGGTCCAGGGCCAGGATGGTTGGAAATTTCCAAGCTGTGCTGCCTGACTCCTTCCTGGAGTTCCCAAAACAGATCCACTCCAAACCCAGATCCACCTCCCGGAAAAGCTGATTTTTTGGCAGTCCCTCCACCTGCCACACCTTTGCTTTGGGGTTTTTCCTTCCTCTGCTCCTGCAGAGCATCTCCCAAGCTCGGCCCATCTCCATATATTCCCAAAATAAAAAGTGAGGAAGGGGAAAACCTGGAGCCCAGGGGAATGTTTCCCTGCCAGGCTGAGGCTGTGAGAGCTGCAGAGTTTAATACCCACTGGAGCCTCTCATTTCAGGGCTCACAGAGTTTACAAGCTTCTCCCGGTGTTTATAACCTGCCTGGGTGCCTCAATCCTGGAATTATGGGATTTCCCAGCCGGTCCTGCTCCCTCTTCCCGGGATTCAGGGACTCTTGCACTCACAGATTGACTCCCCCAGGTCCATCATTCCAGGGCTCACAGAGTCTGGGCAGTTTTGGGGATCCCACAGAGATCTCCTGGCTGCTGGAAGGGATCCACAGCTCTTGGAGCATCCCTGATGCAGGAAACTGAACCTGCAGGAGATTCCCTGATTCCCTCTCTGGAGAAACTGGAACAGCTTCCAGGAGGTCGTGAAGGAGCTTCCACCCTCACCTGCAGCACCAGGATGTCCCAGGTGGTCACAGGAGAAAGGATGGGAACGATTCACAGGTGAGAGGAGACATGGAAAGGTCAGGAAGGATGATCCCAGCACAAGCAGTTTCCCAGGATTTGCCAAGCAAGCACAAGCTGGCAGCTCCTCCTGCCCCCCAGGAAACCACTGGCAGCAGCTCCCATTGGAAAATGGTTCGAAACAGAGGGATTTAGATGGGATATTGGGAAGGAATTCCTCCCTGGGAGGGTGCGGAGGCTCTGGAACAGATCCCCAGAGAAGCTGTGGCTGCTCCTGGATCCCTGGCAGTGTCCGAGGCCAGGCTGGATGGTGTCCAGTGGAAGATGTCCCTGCCCATGGCAAGGCTGGGACTGGATGGCATTCCAAGGACTCTTCCAGGAGATGGAAAACCCTCTCTGCTGAGCCAAGAAGAAGAAAAGGGGACAAAATGGCCCTCTGGGCAACTTCTGATCCAGCAGCAGTGCCAGCAGAGCGAGGGGGGCAGTGGGAAAGGGAGCACTGAGCCACCCCAAAGGACACCTCTGCCCCACCCAGGGGCATCCCCACCCTGCCGGGCAAAGCCCTGCCCTCGGGGGGAGGCCAGAAAGACTAAAAATAATCCAGCATGATTGTTAAAAATCACTGTTTTCCCCCCAGCAGATGCCCGGCAGCAGCTGCCCCGCAGCACTTTCGGGAGTCGCTCGTATATCAGTCCCTCCTGACATCTCCCAACTGGACGTGTTAAAAATTAGCAGCAATATTGGAGTTGTTGGGAGGGAGGCCTAAATCTCCCAGACAGCTGTAATTAGTTCCAGAGGGTGCAGCTGTCTCCCTGCAACAGCTGAGGGGTTCCAGGGAAAAAACCAGGGGTGGTTTCTGCTAGAATTAATGGCCTGACAAGGCAAGGAGGGGTGGGAGAGGGAAGGGAGAAAGCAAAACATGGGGTGTCTTTTTGGGTTGGTGAGGGTTTTTTTGGTTTTTTCTTTTTTTTTTTTTGGGTGTTTTTCTTTTATCTCAAGGTTCCCTGCTCTGCTGGAAATCAGGGAGTGGGAAATCAGGTGGTGGGAAGTCCAAATTCATCAGGGTAACAGAGCCTGTTCCAGCCCTGTTGGAGGGAGGGAACACAAATTCTTTCATCCTGGCTCAAATTTGGGGGATCAGGGCAGGTTTTGGGGTTGTTTTTTAAGGAGACTCCTGCAAGGTCTGGTCCTGCAGAGCTGGAGAATCCCCCAGGGCAGCTGATCCTCAAAATTCCCTTGGGAAGTGGCACAGTGGGGTTTTCCTCTCCGGTTTTTCCTCCCTGGATGGGTTGGAAAGGGAGGCTCAGAGGGTGGGGGAAGCAAACCTGGCTCTGGATGGAGCCAAGGCTGGAATTTTCCCTGCCAAGGAAGAGAGAGCCTGTGCTGCTCCACAGCTCCCAGAGGTGGTTGGAAGAAGATTTCCCAGCCTGGGGGAAATGCTGACAGCTTGGGATGAGCTCTGCCTGCCCTGGAACACCGAGGTTGCTTTTACCCAAAGAAAATCCTTTAAACTTCCCCTCAGGGCTGTGCAATTTAATTCTGATAATATCTGAGAGATTCATTTCCACCTCCATCCCAGTGATGCCTGGATTTCCCAGGAATTCTCACTCCCTGCCTGCTCTCAGCACTGCTCTCAACAGCTCCAGAGTTACCTTTACCCATTTTGGGGAGGGTCCAAGCCCCAGTTGGCTTCTATAAAATGCAAATATATCCAAATTCTTCCATGGCTTGGGCTGATGTCACAGATCCCATGGGAAAGCACCCACTTTCCTGCCAGGATCCACGGGACTCACACCCCTGGAAATCCAGCCCAGCTGTAAAGTCCAGTCACTTTTAAATGGGAAATAAAAGGGCAATCCAATGACAAAAAAAAATCCGAAATGCCACATTCTCCTCGTGTTCCTGCAGCACCCAAAGGGAAGCAGCATTTCCCTCACCTCACTACAAATCCAGCTCTTCCCATCCACGCCGGGGCTTTCCCAACAAAGTGCTCCCATAATTGGCATAAAAATCCTAAAGTGACCATGATTTAATATCAGAGACATCGAACACTTCGGGTCAGACACAAAAAACCTGGGTTGTTTTCTCCCTCCTGTGGGCAAAATCTGAGTTTTGTTTTCTTTGATTGCCGCAGCCTTTTCCGCGGGGCGCTCAACACTTCTTAATTTCTCAGCCCAAGCCCTCCCGTCCAGATTTATGAGGGCTGAACTTTTATGAACTATCCACTGCCCCAGAATATTGGGGAAATCCACATTCCCCAAACATCACCGGGCTTGAAGTCCAAGCTTCCCACTCAGCCAGGCTGAGCCCTCAACAATGCCCTCATTTTTAATCAGTCACCTGTTTCTCATTTGAAGTTTATCACACTTGAAAAAATACTATAATTTCTCGAGTTGTAAAGAGCCCTCCAAACTCTGGTCTCCGAAATTTCATTTCGAAGGCATTAACTCATTTTGAAAGTCCCTTGGCTATTTAAGGTGTAGAGTTTCCATTAGCAGAACAAACTCTGCGGAGGATGGAGCGTAAGGTTCTTATGGAAAACAGTCCCTTCCCCTAATTATTTAGTCTAGCAGGGAATGAAAATAATTAAGTCTCAAAATTCCCTTTAGAGTGGAGGGAGGGGGGGAAATAATGGTAGGAAAATTAGGAGTTTTTTCCACCCGGCTACTGCAGGGAGCAGGGTTGAGGTGGGAATGAAGGCATCCCTAAGGGTGGCAGCAACTTTTCCCCTCAGCCTGGATAAAAATCCAGGATCACAGAATCCTTATTCCACCCAGAGCTCTGGATCTGCATCCCGGCTTGCAGTGCATCCTGAGAGCCTCCACTGGAAAATATTACTGAGAGCATAACACTACTTGAGTTGATCCAAAATGCCCCAAAAATTGTTTTCTCAGCTAAGAATAACTCCAGCAACAAAACAGACGCTTTTGTGACAAAATTCCTTTTGTGTGAAACCTTGGAGCTTTCCTCTGTGCCTTTCCCTGGCTGATGTTGGCTTTGCCTCTTCCCTGAAAACACAAACAATTCCAAGACAAGTGTCCACAAACCCAGTAATTCCTGCAGGGCTCCTTTGTCTCTGAAACACCTCAGGAGGTCCCTGGAGCTGGTGGGGTTTGACCTGAGCTCACAAGGACACTGTGGCCAGAACCCTAAAGCTGAGGGGCACAAAATCCTCCAGAATGGACAATTGCTGGCCAAGAGAAGCAATGCTGAGCCCTCCATGGATTTTTCTAGGAATTGGCTCATCCCTGGGGCTCCTCCCGGGGGGAATCAAGGTGCTGGCAGCATCAAACCCACCTGAAATTCCACCAAGCACAAACCCCAACCACCAAGATGGGAACACTGTGGAGCTTCCCGGTCCCCTTGGCTAACTCCAGGCTTACCTGGGAGGTTCTCTGCCTGCAAAGGGGTTTGTGGCCAGCAGGGACAAGGTCTCCTCCTCCTGGGCCAGCAGCTTCCCAGCCAGGTGGATGATCCATTCGTTCTGCTCGTAGGTCTTGGGGAAAGAAGAAATGGAAATGTTAGGAGCTGCTGCATTTTTGGGGTTGAAGGTTTCTGTCCTTGGCGAGAGATTTCAACAGATTTGGGTGGCAAATGATGGATTTCCCAGTGTTTCAGCCAACATCCCATGGGATCCTTGGGGTCCAGATGGAGACTCTGGCACCTGCAGGGAGCTTCCCTGAGTTTGTCTCATCCCTACCATAGCTGGAGTGTTCCTGCCAACTCCGCCCCGCCCCAAATAGTCGATTTAAATAATTCATTTTAGCAGCAAACTCCCCAGGGGAACCAAACCAGCATATCTGCTATAGATTATCCATCCATCCATCCTTTTAATCCAGATTGCTTCCCCCTGGGAAAAGAGTTCGGGTTGGCTCCCTTGTGTTATCCAAGGGGAAACAGAACAAAGTGGCTTCTCTATTCCCACTTCCTGTCTCCTCTTTATTTCCTGCAGTGTGATCCATCCTCTTTAAATTCCTTCCACTCCTGGAGCAGCTCTGGGACCCCCAGGCCAGGCAGCAGTTGGACTCCGAATTGAGGCAGCCCTGCAGGAAGCAGGGAGTTGGACTGGATGATCCTCACAGATCCCTTCCAACCTGAGATATTCCCTGATTCTACGATTTCCCTCCCTCCAGGAATCCTGCTTTTTGTTCCTCTTAATTCTCCACAAAAGCAATTCCCCGCGGCGACTTTCTCTGCCTTGGGCTTCGCTAAGATTTCCTCTTTTCCTGCTTTTTCCGCAGAGTTCCGAAGTGGATTTTTGAGTGCCAGCAGCAGGGGACACTGTGGGAAAGGGAAAGCCGGGAGCTGTACCTGCAGGGCTCTGCTCCAACACTGCCCCGAGGCACAGCTCTCCCAAAAAACTGGTTTGTTATTCCCGTTGCCACGGGAAACGCGAGGGAAGCGCCACGGAAAACTCTGAGGAAAAGCCTATCCAGGGCAGCTCTGCCTCGCAGGGTTCCTGACCTCAGCTCGTCACAAGCTGGAGGAAAACCACAGTTATCTGAGCCAAGGACTTTTTAAAAATGATGACTCTCGCCATCCATCCATCCCTCCATCCATCCATCCCTCCATCCATCCATCCGCCTGCGGCCGTGCTGCTCCTTCCATCTGCTGCCATCCATCAGGGACGGGTGATGCAGACAGGGGTGTGTCTGCCACCCCTCCGCCAGCACCCTGGGCCACCTCCTGGGCAGAGGAGCTGGGGTGGCACGCAGGGAGGGACAGGGGACCGAGGCCACCGTGGCACCGAGGCCACCGCGGTCCTGGCACAGCAATCTGGGAAGGGAGGCACTGTGAGCTTTGCAAGCAGGAGCTTGGCATTGCGTGGGATGTGAGACACAAAGCTCACCCACGTCCCAAAAAGCTGCAGGGAAAGCTGGCACTGTCCCCATCCCTGCCCAAGGCATCACCATGGATCACTCACTCCGTGCCCCTCAACAACTCCGGGATGCTGGAGGTGCTCGGGCTGGGATTTGGGAAGGTGGGCACCACCCTGGGAATCCCTGGCTGGGATTTGGGAAGGTGAGCACCACCCTGGGAATCCCTGGCTGGGATTTGGGAAGGTGAGCACCACCCTGGGAACCCCTGGCTGGGATTTGGGAAGGTGAGCACCACCCTGGGAATCCCTGGCTGGCAGAGAGGATCTCCCACAAGGTGCAACAGCAATTTCAGGGATCAAATACCACAAATGACACCTGGAGCATCCCGTGTTTCCCTGGACATCCCAGCGCTCTGGATGATTTGAAACATTATTCCCAGGGAGATTTGAGGGTTCCTGCACGCAGGCTGGGAAGCAACAGGAGAATGGAACCAGGAATCACCAGACTCCCCCAGGCAGAGCTTGACAAAGACCCCCAACCCTTCAAAGCCTGCCTGAGACCCGGGAGGCTCCGGGAAGGTGGGATCAGCTCCCCTGCTCCCGTGGTCTCCAAATTGTTAATTAGCAGCTCCGTGCACACCAGAGCTGGACTTCTGGTTTGTAAAGTGTTTTTCTTGTAAAATTTACAACATGTCTGGCCCCAGCGAAGTCTGCGGTGAGAAATTTCCAGCCGGTGCAGCCCCAGCCCCCCTTCCTGCACGGGGATCTCGCTGGAGCCGAGCTCTGCTAACGACCCTGCTTAGCTCATTACTGGGGAAAGCGATACCCTGGAAAAGAGGGGGAAAAGAGAGTCCAGGAGATGCGGGCTGCATCCAGGGAAGTGTCACTCTGTGGGGTGGGAAGGTGATGTTCTCTGTCTGTGGATCTGAGTGTGCAAGATCTGCACGGATCTGAGTGTGCAAGAGCCTGAACCATCCAGTGGATTAATTATAACAAACAAAAAGCAAAAAAAAAAAAAAATCCCAACAAGCCAGGAGAGATGCAGACATTGCTGGGAGGCGGGCAGGCCCGTTTTGGGGTCCTCTTTAGGGTCTGGAGCACGAGAAGCAGCCAGGACTGACCCTGCACAGCGATGGATCCCTGGGCTGCTCCATCTCCATCAGGACATGGATCACGGGAGCTCCTGGGGACAGAGCTCCCCCCAGGCCACACCGAGCCCGTGCTGCAGCCAGACTGGGGTTACTGGGACCCCCCAGCCCCTGCAGTGAGGACAGTCCCCGCCTGACCCTGCCCAGAGCATTCCTGGGCAGTGCAGCCCCCCCAGAGGAGGAACACCCTTGCCTGCCTCGTCTCCGGAGAGTTTTCTTTCTGTTTCAGCACCAAAAGCAATTCAGGGACCTACCCACACAAAAACCCCATTTCCAGCCCAACTGCAAGGGCTGGGACAGGCAGCACAGCAGGGCTGAGGGATCCCAAAGGAACACCCTTCTGTGCTCAGGGACACCCCGTGCAGATCCATGGGAATCTCCAGCCACATCATCCTCAGCGTCCCCACAGCTGCCAGCAGCACCCAGAACCCCCAAAAACCCACTTTCAGGTACTACAGGGTGGATTAACAAAGAACTTGAGGCATTTAGTGCTAAGAGCCCACGAGCTTTGATTTCCTGATGGGTTCCAGCCTCGTGCAGTGCTCAGCAGACATTTCCCCCATCCTTCCATGCCAGTCTCGCCCCAAATGTCACTTGGGGGATTTGCTCCTTCTCCCGCCCACGTGAGGAGCTGAGCATCACCACCCACCTCCCGAGCAGCTCTGCCCCAGGACCTCCCTCCAGCTGTTGGCACTCCCTGACCTCTCCACTCCGACACTTTTCCAGGGAATAAACACGGTGTTCTCACCTCCAACACATTCACTGGTGTCCAGGAGAATTTAATAACTGTACAGGATGGAAACTCAAATCACTGCTGAGTCAGGCACCAGCAAGGAGCAAAGCAGCCACAGTAGCAACCAAACTCTGCTGATAGCAAAGCCAAGGGAACGTTATCATCCCAAAAAAACCCATATAAACCCCCCGGCGCTACAGGGAACATGTTCCCAACTGAAATAATAATAATAATAATAATAATAAGGAGCCTTTTCCTTGAGCTCTAATTGGTCATTTAATGAAAAAGGACTGGGGATTAGTGTGGTGTTTTATGGAATCTCGGGGCTGGCACAGGCGCAGGAGGAGGTTGGGACGAGCTGCACATGTGGGAACAGCTGGAAACTTGGCACAGGAGCCCAGGGTTATTATTTCACGTGGTCAGGAGCCCTGAGTGGTTTCACATCGGAGGCAGGGGCTGACAGAGGGGCAGGGCGGGCTCCATTTCCTGAGCTATGGCACGAGGAGTTTGTTTGTGTCACGGCTGACACACCGCGGATGGAACTCGGGGATTCCACCACGGAATTCCACCATCCTGGGTATTCCCACCCCGGATCCACACTGCTCTTTGCACTGCTTCAACACTGCTGCTCAGGGAAGTTGAGCCACCAGGAGAAATGATCTCTGTGCCACAGAAAGGAGGCCACAGCTGATGCCACCCTTTGCTGGGTTATGTAATTCCAGCTCGCATTCATTTGTTACCATCCTGTTCTCCAAGCCTCTTGTCCGAGGAAGGTCCATTCTCATTATCTCAAATAACCACATGGAATCATGGAATGCTTGGGGTTGGAAGGATCTTAAAGCCCATCCAGCCCCATCCAGGGACACCTTCCACTGTCCCAGGCTGCTCCAAGCCCCGTCCAGCCTGGCCTTGGACACTGCCAGGGATCCAGGAGCAGCCACAGCTTCTCTGGGCACCCTGTGCCAGGGCCTGCCCACCCTCACGGGGAAGAATTTTTTCCTAATTTCATCCCCTTTTTCTATTTCCCAAAAAGACAAGCCGTGTCTCTGTGGCTCTGGCCCAGTGTGCAGCATTTCCCCAACAGCCATCCCTCAGTCCATCCCGTTAGGAAATCCTTGGGAAAGCAGCTGCTCCCTGAAGGAGGCAGGAATAAAAAGCTGCACGAGAGAGCAGAGCAGTTCTTTGGGACTCAGCTCCACCATCCCACCCATCCAGGGAAAGGCACAGCTGGCACAGCTCCCATAGCACCTCTGGCAGAGAAAGAAAAGTCCCTTTGTTCCAGAGCAGAGCCTGGACAGGACACACTGCAGCCACTGTGGGCAAGAAGCATTCCCTGCATGGCCAAGGTCTCACTCTGTGTTTGCACAGCCCGTGGCACGATAGGATATCGGGCTGGTTTGGGATTCTGGGCACTTCCCTGGCAACGTTCCTGCTGGAGGTGAGGAATTCTTCACGGTCACAGGGAGACAATAATCGCGGTGGAAAGGAGAAAAGCCAAGCCTTCCCTGCTGACCACGGAGCAGAAAGCTGCAGTGGGAAGTGGAAGCGAGCTGGGGCCGGTGTTTGGAGAAGGGGGAAGAGAGGAAATGGAAAAGGCTGAGCTGGGTACAGGGAGCACGAGGCTGGGTTACGACACTCACACCTCCTCCTCCCGGCAGCTTTTCCTCCAAGCACCTTCTGGCTGCAAGGCTGAGATGACAGTCAAATTTTGAATCAAATGTTTTACAAAAACATGAACCTGCCTTCTCTATAAACGGGGTTGCTTTTCCTCAGCCCTTCCAGTTCGTGCAGAACATGAAGTCTCCATCACTCCCTGTCACCACCCAGGGGAGAACCTCAGAGCACCAGCCCTGCTGCTGGAGGCTTTCTCTCCTCTTAGGAAAGCAGCTGAGGGTTATTTATAAAATCATATCATCTCTGGAAAACACTCCTTGCTCCTCAGAGCATCCCAAACTCTGCTCCACGGCGGGTTTTACATCCAGACACTCTTGGAGCAGCTCCAAGGTCCAATCCAACAAACACTGGGCTTTAAAACCGATCTGAGCACAGCAATATTTTGTTATTCTGGAGCAGTTATTATTTGGTAAGCACCAGGAGGGTGCTTTTGTGTTGGCCATGCAGTTCCCAAACAGAATAAATACCTTTCATGCCACACTAAGGAGAGGAAAAGCCTTTTCCTTTGATTTTTCCTTATTCAGAGCACCGAAGACTTTCCCATTGGTGGAGAACAAACCTTTGGGGGATAAACATCCAACTTTTGTAGAATCCAAAACATCCCACCACCAGCAGAACTGACCAACTCGAAGCCCCATAGGTATGAGCAGCATTTTGTTTTCTAGTTCTTATCGATCAACAATGCTGAATCCAGAAATTTTAATGATTTTTGTGCCAGCCCGGCTCAGCGTTGGGCTACTCCTGAAATTCCAGCACAAAGCAGAAGTCAGATAATTCCAGGAGGGTTGGCATCAGTAGCTGAAGCACAGGCAAAGCTTTAACAATTTGTCACCAGCTCCTGCAAAATCAGGATGTTCCTGCACTAACCATGGAAGTATCAAGGGGGGAAAGTTATTCCTAATGCTTAACCTCAATTTTGTAGGATTAAATAATATTTTGCTATTCCAGCCATTATTTCCTCCCTTTTCAAAGGATGGGGAGGCCCTGGGGAGGCTGCCCAGAGAAGCTGTGGCTGCCCCAGCCCTGAGAGGCAACCTCCCCGTGCATCCTGCAGCCAATCCAAGGTGGAAAGTTCTGCAGGAATCCCAGAGCGAGGAGTTGGATGTCAGTGCTGACGAGGTGCAAAGAGGAGCCTGTCAGGAGCAGCACAAAGCCACGGGAAATATTCTTCCCCCAAGTGTGGGGCTTTTCCAC
Organism: Grantiella picta; assembly: GCA_013397955.1. NCBI lineage: Eukaryota > Metazoa > Chordata > Aves > Passeriformes > Meliphagidae > Grantiella > Grantiella picta. The sequence goes on along the minus strand of VZRM01008896.1, from coordinate 442,750 downwards.
AGCCTGTCAGAGCTGGGAATGTCAGCTCTGTACCTGACCACTGCCAGGGGAGTGCAAACCCAGCCCTGGAGTGATGGCTGGAGAAACAACCCTGAACTTCTGAAAACAAATTAAATCTAATCCAGAGGCTGAAGCCACTCGGTTTTATGGACTCTGTAAACTCCTCTGGCTTCACGAGCTCCTCCTGGGCTTTCAGCTCCTGCTTCTCATCCTCGCTGTAGCTCCAGGTCTGAACAACACCGAGGACTTCTCCAGCTGTGCAGGACAAGCAGCCCAGGGAGGGCAGCTGGCAGCAGATCTGCAGCTCCCAGAGCTCCAGCCAACAAGCGGCCATTCCAAACGGGATTTAGTGCCATGCCTGAGCAGGTATTCACATGCCTGAACACCCAACGCTCGCTGCTGTGCCCAGGCAACTCGCTGCCCCACTGCTCTGCACAGGAGTCATCCCCACTCCCACTGTTTTTTTTTTCCCCTCCTTTTCTTAATAGCTCTTCTATTTATCTAATTCCTGCCCTAGGAAGAGCCTTTTTCTCACCTCAGAAACAACCTTTGCCTGGGGGAGTTCATTTCTCCCTGCCCAGAGCTCTCCCAAAACACAGCCTGACTTCAACCACCAGCTCCATCCACCCCCTGCACCTTTCCCTAACGCCAGGCTCTGCTCCTGGCTGGAGTTTGGACCTTGGCTGTGGTTCTCCTGAGGGATAAGCAGACCTAATGCAGATTAAATGAAATTCCAGCGCACACAAACTAGCAGGGTAAATATCCTGATGTCATCGCCCAGGAATCCCAAAGGCGCCGAGATGAAAATACCACAGGGAAAGCAAACACAGGAGTTTGGGGACAGGGAAGAAGATATTCCAGGGGAGGATGCAGGAACAAAGAGAAAAGCCTGGGATCGTCTGAGATGGGTTTGCCTCATGCCACTGCTGTCTGCCAGCTTTGCAAAACCCAGGCCAGGTCATGTGGGTAAGATTTGCAAAATAAGCCAAACAAGAATGAATAGCACAAGCTCCTCCCTCTTACTTAATTTCTGGCTGGCACCTGTTTGCTGGAGCCACGCGGGGAAAATATTTGGGGGGACCAATGTCCATGTGTGGGGAGGTGGGCAGTGGGAGCTGCTGTCCCCAGGGGTGTCCCCAAGGGTGTCCCCAAGGGTGTCCCCAACAGGGATTCTCGTTATTGCTAAGAACACCTTAAAAAACCTCATGTAAAATTGCCAAGAGTTTCACTAGAGTAGCACAGCCCTTTAGGCACACAACCTTTGTTTTTGCTGTTTTGAAACATAATTAACTCAGCCACGCCTTCCAACATTCCCCTGTGATGCCAACAGGTAGTAAATCCACAGAATTTGTTTTTCCTGCTCAAGGAAGATGTCAAAGGCACCCACCTGGAAGGCAGCAAACCACATGAGCCAGTCCAGGCGATAGTGGTAGGGGGAGATGAGGCATGGCCTCCTCCTCAAGTCCCCAGGCTTGCACTTGAACTCAAACTCCTCCCAGACTGCCGTGGGATCGTTGGGATCCAGGCTGGATGTTCCCTGCAGGATGACTTCTGTCCTCTCCTTGGTGATGCTGGGGATACAACAGGCTCTTGGTATTTGTCTCAAGTCATGGAAAATCATAAAACCACCGAATGCTTTGGGTGGGAATTGACCTTAATGCCCATCCAGTTCCAACCCCAACACCTTCCACCATCCCAGGTTGCTCCAAGCCCTGTCCAGCCTGGCCTTGGACACTGCCAGGGATCCAGGGGCACCACAGCTTCTCTGGGAACCTGTGCCAGAGCCTGCCCACCCTCACAGGGGAGGATTTCTTCCTAATATCTCAACTAAAAGCTCTGGTTCAGGAGAGTGGAACACAACTCACTGGCCTGGAGGTACAGCTGGATCCTGAGATCCAGAGAACCTCTGGATCCTGGGATTTTTCTGTCTCCAGCAGCAAAGTCAAATTCCACCTGCACTAGTTCCAGCCCAAGGGAGGACTATGATCCAAACAGATGATTCCTCAAGGGTGGGTCTGTGGTTCTGGATCAGAGCAAGGCCATGGGCATTGCCATGGGGCTCGGCTGCACTCCCTGCCCAGAGCAGTGGGAATGACAAACCCCATGGAGATCCCACATGGAAACACCACCCTGGAGTGCTGGGTGAGCTGCCAGCGACACCCACCCGCCCCGAGAGCTGCGCTCCAGAAGGAACACGGAACTGTGGAACTCTGCCTGGGGAAGTTCTCCAGCTCCCAACACCCTTTCCCGTTTTCACCGCTTGGGTTCTGCCTCCTCCAACCCATGAAACCGAAAATTTGGGAACACACAAGCTCCACCTCCTGCCCTAATGGCTTCCAGGGAGAGATGTTCCCAACCCAAGGAATGCTGAGCATCTCCTCTTTTCATTGTTCCCTCCATTGAGGAGATCTGTGGATTCTCCAGCCAGGCTTTGTATTATCCACCAGGCTGAGTTATGAGCTGTGGCCAGCTGCCCAAGGCTTGGGAACACCAAATGACCAATAAAAGCCTGGTCCTACTGTGTGATTCCAAATCTGTCAGCTTCCACATCATCGCAGATTCATTATAAGCTGCAATCCTCTTTTTATTGGTTTACATAGGCTGGAATTACAAACACATTACAGCAGCATTTCAGCACATGCTCTGTAGGGCCTGGTAACTGCTGAAACAGAAACCAAAGGCTGAAGAAGCAAAAAGAACAACGCCCAAAGAAAACAATCTCCTGGAGCTTCACCATTCCAGCCTTCAAAGAGCTCCAGGGGTTATTTCTCTCTCTCTCTCTCTCACAAAAAGAGGAAATTTTGGCATTTTCTACAAGTAGTGATGATGGTTTTGATAATTTTTTTTCTCGGGTTTTTTTTTGTCCACAGATATTTCTGCTATTTGAAAAACTGAGGAAAAGATTATATTCATTTGATGTGTCCTCAACATCTCCAGTGCTTGAATTCATTGCTCCCTGTAGCAATGAATTCCCCAAGCCACTTGTTGGAAAAGGCACTTCCATTTGTTGGAATTTGGATTTACAAATCCAAATCTCCATGAGGGAGAGCAAGGGAGTGCAGGGGAAGAGAAGTTCACCAGAAATAAAGAGGGCAGGGGATGGTGAAGACTATCCTGGATGAACTCTCCTGTGGATATTTTCATCCTGTTGTTATGGATATTTTCATCCTGTTCTTACACTTGTTGTGTCGATGGAATGAGCTGACTCATAAACAGCTCAGAGAAAATAAATTCAGGGGGAAAGAAACCTGTTCGCCTGTTCTCCTTCTGCCTCACAAACAGATATTCCATAAATTGTATTTCAGCGGGAAGGAAACCTCCTCCTTTCCTCTCTCATAAACAGACACTCCAAGTCTAGAACAGACAGAATGATAGAATGAGCTAACCAAAAACAGGTCAAAGCAAATAAATTCAGGGGGAAAGAAACCTGCTCCTTCCCTCCATCTCTCTCAAAACCAGATATTCCACAAATTGCATTTCAGTGGGAAGGAAAGCTGCTCCTTCCCTCCATCTCTTTCCCATTCCAGGTCTCCTGGCAGGACTTCTGCTCAGGTTTGAGGCACACAGAGCGCGTGGCTCTGGAGTACCCTGGGGAGAGCAGCAGGGCTCTGGGATGTGCCATGCCAGCCGCTGTACCTGCCGAAGGCTCCGTAGGTGTTGACGATGCGCAGGGGGTTGAAGGAGGTGTTCATGACCTGCCTGGAGCTCAGCAGGTTCACCACCACCGGGATGCTGAGGTAGGCGATGAGGAGACCCAGGGAGATGTTCAGCACTCTGCGGACACAGGAGCCTGGGGGGACACGAAACCAGGCCTGAGGGAGGTGATTCCAGCGCTCTGCTCCCATTCCCATTATTCCCATTACTCCCATTCTTCTCATTATTCCCATCCCCATTCCCATTCCCACTCCCATTATTCCCATTATTCCCGTTATTCCCATTATTCCCGTTATTCCCATTATTCCCGTTATTCCCATTATTCCCGTTATTCCCATTATTCCCGTTATTCCCATTATTCCCGTTATTCCCATTATTCCCGTTATTCCCATTATTCCCGTTATTCCCATTATTCCCGTTATTCCCATTATTCCCGTTATTCCCATTATTCCCGTTATTCCCATTATTCCCGTTATTCCCATTATTCCCGTTATTCCCATTATTCCCGTTATTCCCATTATTCCCGTTATTCCCATTATTCCCGTTATTCCCATTATTCCCGTTATTCCCATTATTCCCGTTATTCCCATTATTCCCGTTATTCCCATTATTCCCGTTATTCCCATTATTCCCGTTATTCCCATTATTCCCGTTATTCCCATTATTCCCGTTATTCCCATTATTCCCGTTATTCCCATTATTCCCGTTATTCCCATTATTCCCGTTATTCCCATTATTCCCGTTATTCCCATTATTCCCGTTATTCCCATTATTCCCGTTATTCCCATTATTCCCGTTATTCCCATTATTCCCGTTATTCCCATTATTCCCGTTATTCCCATTATTCCCGTTATTCCCATTATTCCCGTTATTCCCATTATTCCCGTTATTCCCATTATTCCCGTTATTCCCATTATTCCCGTTATTCCCATTATTCCCGTTATTCCCATTATTCCCGTTATTCCCATTATTCCCGTTATTCCCATTATTCCCGTTATTCCCATTATTCCCGTTATTCCCATTATTCCCGTTATTCCCATTATTCCCGTTATTCCCATTATTCCCGTTATTCCCATTATTCCCCTTATTCCCATTCCCACCCCAGGCTCCCCCATGCCGTCCCCACCAACAAAACCCCTCCATAATCACCCCGGCCTTGCCAACCCCGCTATCTCTGCCTGCATCTGCCTTTCTCTAAACAGTCTGAGCAAGGGCTAAAGAGAAAAATGTCTACAATGTGACATCAATCATGCCTTTAATGCAGGGGAAAAACCACAGCTGGCACCTGCACCTTGCTCAGGGAGCTGGGCGTGGAGTCCCTCCAGCTCCTGCTCTCCCCACCCTGAGCGCTTTTCCTCCTGCAAAACCCTCGTTCCCCCCCAAATTCTCATTGCTGGAGATGTGTGTTGCCGTGCCAGCGCTCTGGGATGGGGTTTGCAGGAGCAGCACGGGCTGGGTTGGATCCCAGGCTGGGCAGACACACCACGGTCACACAAATAAGCAGAGGTGACCCCGAGGGGCTCCTTCCCTCGTGGCCCTTTTCCATTTATTTAACATTAACAGCCCGAGGATCAGATTCAAAGCAATGGCGTGGAGCTTCCCCCTTATCTCGGCGGGAGAGGGATGTTTATTTGAACCTCTCTCAGAAGCTATTAATAATTGTTTAGTCTGAGAACATTTCTGGAGAATCGTTTGGATCAGGCCTTCCCTGTGCTGCTGTGGAAGAGTCATTTGGGCATTTTTTGGGGTTTTTTTAGATGGGTTTGACTTCTTCCCCTGTAATTAAAGAGTAGGTACAGACACAGAGCCCCAGCTTGGCTCCTCAGACCCCCATGGCCATGCTCATCCTTCAGCACTGCTGATTCTCCTGTCTCCAGGCCCTTGGGGTCACAGCCACTCAGCCAGAGAGAAAAAGGGGTTAATCCAGGGACAGAAACAATGTAGATGGCAAAGATGGAGCTGAACTCGGGGACAGCAGCCAGGGGGATGTGGATGGGAAGTGGAGGTCCCAGCAGGAATCAAACACACCCTTCAAGGTCACGGGCAGGACATGGCTGGGTGACCTCCTGGTGGCCCTGGGCTCCTCTGAGCCTCCTGGCACCCACCAGCTCAACAGCCCCTGCTTCCTCCGCAGGGAAAACACTCAGGAATTCCAATTTCCGGGATATCCCAGACACCCCACCCCTTTGGAGGGTGGGACAGCTACGCCCAGAGTGGGAGGTGTGGATGTTCTCCTTGCTTGGGCAGCCTGGCTCAGCCAGACCTTCTGGAGAACATCACAGGAAAGGTGGAAGTTCCTCAAAACAGGATCTGCCTCCCCCTCACTGCCTCCCTTGCCTTCTCCTCCCAAAAGCCTCCGAGCTGTTTGGGACTAAACTGAGCTGGTAAGAAAGTCTGAAGCTCTCACAGCCCCTAAAGCAAAGCTCCGGGAGGGGAGAAGCTGATAAAGATTGATTCCAGCGAAACACGAGAGACACAAAAAGCTTAATGAAGCTGGGAACTCCCATTTTTCATTAATAAGCTGCTTCTTGGGAGAAAACACTGGAGACAGATGCTGCCTCTTGTTGACATTTTTCCTTCCTCTGACAGATGTTTGGGATATTTCGCCCCAGCAGCTGTGATTGTTGTTGATATTACAGGCAATTTGTTGCTTATATGCGGTTTATAAAAATGCTGCAAACACAGCTCTCCATCTGTTACGCAGCCTCATGAGAAACATCCCAGTGCTGCTTCTCCTGGATCAGGGCTGCTTGGAAACTGCCTCTGGAAGGGGAAATCAGCCACCTCGAGCCCTTTTCTCCCAGTTCAAACCCAATTGTATTTGCTTTTTCACGTTCCTGGTATGAACAGGAGTTCTGCTCCTCCCTGTTTTGGGGAATTCTCTCCCCACCACGATGGTGGCCATGCTGCCAGTGAGGGCCACCAGCAGCTGCTCCTTCCACTATCCCAGGTTGCTCCAAGCTCTGTCCAAGCTGGCCTTAGACACTGCCAGGGATCCAGGGATAGCCACAGCTCCTCTGGGAATTCCATTCCAGCCTCTCCGCACCCTTCCAGGAAGGATTTCTTCCCAATATCCCATCTATCCCTGCCTCCTGCCTGTTTAAAGCCATTCCCTGTGTCCTGTTCCTCCATCCCTTGTCCCCAGTCCCTCTCCAGCTCTCCTGGAGTCCCTTTAGGCCCTGGAAGGAGCTCTAAGTTCTCCCTGGAACTTTCTCTTCACCACGCCTTGAACGAGAACAAGTGAGGAGAGCAAATGTGAGAACTCAACTTCTAACCCCATCTCAAGTCACACCAGGTGTTCCATCCTTGACTTAATCAGTCAAAATTAAAAAAAGATTAAAAAACCACCATAAGTNATCCATCCCTGCCCTCTGGCACTGGGAAGCCATTCCCTGTGTCCTGTCCCTCCATCCCTTGTCCCCAGTCCCTCTCCAGCTCTCCTGGAGTCCCTTTAGGCCCTGGAAGGAGCTCTAAGTTCTCCCTGGAACTTTCTCTTCACCACGCCTTGAACGAGAACAAGTGAGGAGAGCAAATGTGAGAACTCAACTTCTAACCCCATAGCTCAAGTCACACCGGGTGTTTCATCCTTGACTTCATTCAAAATTTTGACTTAAGTCAAAATTAAAAAAAAAACCAAAAAACCCACCATAAGTGAAAGTCATTCAACTCCACATTCTTATTTTGAGTCAAGCCTGACCTTCACCAGGCTCAGAGCAAGGACTGACTTCCAAGAGCTGCTGCTGCTGCTGGGTTTGCTGTGGACGTTGGTCCTGCACAGGGACATGTCCCAGAAGCGATGTCCCCGTGGCAGTGTCCCCATGGCAATATGGCAATGTCCCCATGGCACTGTCCCCATGGCAATGTCCCCATGGCAATGTCCCCATGGCACTGTCCCCATGGCAATGTCCCCATGGCAATGTCCCCATGGCAATGTCCCCACAGTCCCTCAAGAGCCACCCACCAGCTTCACACCTCGAGCTCCAAGCCCACTCTGCCCACAGAGCAACAAAGCCCCAGCTCTGCCCTCAAGGAGATGAAAGCTCTGAGCCAAGCACACCAAAAAGCCCTACTTTTCCCTGTCTGGGAATAACTCACCCAGGGACAGCTTCTCTCCCTGTGTCCCCAAGAGCTGCAGCTGTGCCACCCGTTCCCTCCGCCGCGAGCCGAAGAGGAGCCCCAGGCTGGCATCATCAAAGCAGGCAATGCTGGGCACCATGGTCAGCCAGTTGAGGAAACTCAGGTTCCCACTGATGATCAGGAGCACCTAAATGGGAAACAAGGAAGCAGAGAGCGTTGGATCTCCCTAAATGCCAACAAAACCACGCAGCGATGGATTTCAGCCTCCTAATGCTGATTTTCCAGGATGGCAAAGCCTTCCTGGAGCCCAAATTTCAATCCAGATGTGTCCTCCTGGTTGACACTGTGAGCTCTGCCTGTGCTTTGAGCAGGAGGGATCAGCCAGGGGACAGAGGGACTTGATTTCCACAGTGACTCCATTTCCACAGTGCTCCCACGGGAATCACACACTTCCTGCTTATTCCCAGGGATCCATGACAGCAACACCCCTGAAACCCTTCAGGAGGAAATCTTGGAGCTTCTAATTAAAGAGCAGCGTTAAATATAGAAGCGTGCATTTTAAGAGGCATTATTTTGTTTCAATTTTAGCTTTTTTTTTGGCCGTTCAGGAGAATATCTTGCACGTGGTCTCCCAAAATACCACTCCACGGTATAAACATCAGGAACACATGGACAATTGCAGCCAGAGGAATTTCAGCCAGTGTTCTGTTTAAAAAAAATCCATGTTTTCTCATTAAAAATGACAACAAATAAATGTTAAGGATGTGTGATTTCGTATTTTATATGATTGGCACCATGTTTTTTGATACGGTGATTTGCGAGTTACAAGTTTTAAAACCCCAGCAGGACTCTTCAGAAAGTCCCAGATTGTTAAAAAAAGGAGAGCTCTGACCAATCCCAGCAAGGAACAAAAATACTAACCATTATTTAGTTAAGAAAATAATAATTTATGCCGAGTTGGATAATTACGAGCAGAAAAAAAGCTATTTCTATCTGAATTCCACACACATGTTGGGTCCTGGAAGGGAACGTGTTACACTCGAGGTTTGGGGCTCACCCTGTGACCTGAATGTGATTTAGCTCCATGCATATTAATCAGCCTGGGTTCATTAACACACCTCTCACTGAGGGAACTCTGCTCCCGTTCCGAGGTGATTTTGCCTCGCGCAGTCGCGTTAAGAAAATCCTCCTGCACTTTGCCACTTCTGGAGCTCTGGAGGAACCCCTGGGTGGTCCGCGGGAGGGTTTTTCCAGCACTGATTCACCTCTCTTTATTGCCTGGAAGTCAGGAGCGAGAGCTCCTATTTCCAGCAGCCCCAAAAAATCAGGGGATTCAAAACTAACACCAGCTTGGCGTTTTCTGGGCTGCGGAGGAATCACGGAGCCGACACGTTTTTAATTTCAGTTATCCACGCCAGCTCCTGCTCACACAGGGCTTGGTGAGACCAACTTGGACCTGCAGAGAAAATCCTCAGAGGAATTCCTGCCTCCAAGCTAATTAACAGGAAAACAGGATTTGTCAAACGTGCCGAGGGGAGGTGTCCCAGCAAGAGGCTTCACTGTATTGAGTGAGTTTTGTTATTTTATCATCATTATCATGGAATGGTTTGGGGTGGAAGAGACCTTAAAATCATCCAGTTCCAACCCCAACACCTTTCACTATCCCAGGTTGCTCCATGCTCTCTCCAGCCTGGCCTTGAACATTCCAGGGATCCACAGCTTCTCAGGAATTCCATCCCAGCCCCTCTCCACCCTCCCAGGGAACAATTCCTTCCCAATATCCCATCTCTCCCTGCCCTCTGGCAGTGTGTCACCATTCCCTGTGTCCTGTCCCTCCATCCCTTGTTCCCAGTCCCTCTGCAGCTCTCCTGGAGCTCCTTTAGGCACTAGAAGGGGCTCAGATCTCCCTGGAGCTTCTTTTCCCCAGGTGAGTCCAGGATGGGTTTCCCAGGGCAGATCCCTGCTGGCAGAGCACGTGGAGCTTCCCTGCTCCTTCCCACCAGGGAGGAGAACTCATCCACACTTCCCGCAGCAATTCCAGCCTTTGTCACCTCGGCTTTTCCATCTCCAACCACCACCAACACCCAGCTGCATCTCCACACCTCCATCCTCATCCATCCTCAGCCCTGATTTGTGCTCCCCCAGTGTCTTTTCCTTGCTGGACACCACCGAACCTCCCAATTACACCAACCAGATGGGACCAACCCCCGTGGTGATGGGGAGAAATTTTTTATTAAAGCTCAGTATTAATCATGGTAATTGGGGAGGAACTTTTAGGTTATAAAACTACAGCATGTCTAATGAGCGAGCTCCTTCTAGGAGGAACTGAGGGTTTTAATCTAATAATGTCACTTTTATGGATTATGACTGGAGTTTTATGAAGTGTGATATGAAATACAGTGGATTCATGGCTCTCGCTGGATTAATTTGGAAAAGTAGTTTTCCTGGTTCTAGGCCCAAAACCAATTATTCCTCCCATTTCTGTCCCCTGCACTGTTACCAAACCCCTCTGTCAGAAAATGGGCACCTCCACCCCAGAACTTTTTTACAGGTTGGGCTTCTTTGTTTGGCTGGGGTTTGGTTCTTGTTGAAATCCCAGATTGTTACAAACATCCAGGAGGCAGAGGAAGCTCACATCCCGTGGCACAGGCTGGGTATTTGTCCAGGAGGGACAAAAACATGCTGGAAACCCTTTAAACACAGTTGAGTAGAATCTCTACCTGCACCAGAGTGTATTTGTTAAGCGATACCTAGAAAAATACTCACATATGTAGTTTCCCCCCAAAAATTTATCATAGGCACAGACAAAAAAAATTCCCACCAAATAGCAGCAACAAGAATATTAATTTCCTCCCATTACTTATTTAATTTCTTGTTAACTCCTTAATTGGATATTTGCATGAGGATTTAATCTCTGCAGAGAAATACAGAGGAAAACAATCACCTCTGTCCACTTGCTCAGATTCAGAGAGGTTTTGTGAACCCCAGAGGAATTCCCAGAGCTGTTGGAAGAAAAGGGGAAAAGGAGCAGCTCAGTTCCTGCTGAGGAATAAACCAACTATGGACACCCAAATGCACAAAGTCCACTAAAACCTGTCCTTTTCTGGGTCAGGCTTTGACAAATTACACATTGCACTGTCAGGTTTGTGCAGTTCCAGAGCTAAATCCCAGGTCTAAAAGCAAGAAGGACCCAAATCCTTTCCTTGCTGTCCCACACCCCACATTTGGTTTTGATCTGAGTGTGCAGCAATGGATGTGTCTCCCTCCCAAGTGGTTTTTAATTGGTTGCTACATGAGCCACCTACCAGAGTTCCCACAGATTATGGGATTTGACTGCGGAGCATTTCTAGGGATAAGCACCACTCCCAGGTTTTCAGTGGAAAAAACGTCCAAGAGAAGTGAGAGAGTGAAAATTGAGTGATTACAGCTTATATCTATATATACATATATATCTAAAAAATAAACCCACACATATATATTTATTCATAAATATAAAATATCAATATAAATAGAAATAT
>VZRM01008896.1:415460-431139 GCA_013397955.1 Grantiella picta | reverse complement strand
TAAATATAAAGATAAATTAAAAAAAATATATATACACCACAAATCTCACACTTCAGCACCCCACCTGCCATCCAGATCAGGACCTCCTGCCCTCCTCCTTTATCGTCAGGAAGAATTCCTGCATGGAATGGGCTGTCAGGCATTGGAAGTGCCAGGGAAGTGGTGGAGTCCCCATCCCTGGAGGTGTCCAAGGAATTCCTGGAGGGGCCACTGAGTGCTCTGGGCTGGGGACAAGGGGTGGATTTGGCCCAGCTTGGACTAGATGACCCAGGAGGGCTTTTCCAACCTCAGTGATTCTCTGATTCCAAGGACAAGAAGTCAGGAAAAGAATGGACAGAGGCTCAGTGCAGCCTCCCCTTTCTAAAACCCCCAGGACTGGGGTTGGGATGAGAGACAAATCCAGTCCCAAAAGAGTTAAACTTGCTGTCTTCCATCTCCCATCGAGCCCAAGCTGTTGCAGCAAATATTCCTGTTGTAGGAAATGTTATCCCTCTAACTCGATTCCCCAGGTCCCGTGTGTGAATTGAGGATCTTTGGGTCTGAAACACAACCAGGCTCCTCCTGCCCTGCTCCTGCCGAGCCCAGATGTGCCTCTGAATTCCCGACTTTGACACTTCTATCCCGCCCTGCAGCTTTGTGATGGAAAATCCCTCTCAGTGCTGGCTGATCCGTTGACTCCTTGCTGGAGGAAACAATTCCACGTTGACACGGGATGGCTAAGAACTGCCCAAGGACTGCTTGTGGAAGTGTTGGACCACTCTGGGATGAAAGAGTCACTTCACAGAAGGCAAGAATTCTTTGCCCCTCTGCTCTAAATTATCAACGTCTTTCCGACCTTTCCTCCCTGAAGGGGGAAGTTGCCAAGTGAAGAAGACACTCCATGGCAAAAGTCTTAGAGCATCTTATGGATTTTTTACTAAAGGCCAAAAAGCATTTCCATGGAGCAGTGAATCCCAAGGAGCTTTTCAGCAGATCCCACATCAGAGGAGCAACTTCTGATCATTTCTTCCTGATTTTCTCCAAAAATTTCAGTGGCAGGCCTCTTAGTTGGTTTAGATTGGATATTAGGGAAGAATTCCTTCATGGAAAGGGCTGTCCAGCCTGCCAGGGACACCTTCCACCATCCCAGGCTGCTCCAAATCCCTTCCAACCTGGCCTTGGACACTTCCAGGGATCCAGGGGCAGCCACAGCTTCTTGGCAATCTGTGCCAGAGGAGGAATTTTTTCCAAGTCCCAATCATGCTGTTCCAACCAGGGCACCTCAGCCCTTCCCGGCATCCCAGCAGGACCCTCTGGCACGCAGCGAGGAATGCTGATGTCTCATGAGCAGCACAGAATTCCACGGGAGCTGCTGGAAAAACGCCTCAAGATCCATCCCCAGGACGGGAGTGCTGGAAAAGCCACCCTTTGTTCCTTCGGAGCAGCCTGGGTTCCTTCACTGGGCTCGTTCCAATGAGCTCATTCCAGCCATAAAGTCCAACAGCTCCTTAAAAAATCCTTGCATTACTGATTGATCCCATCAATGCTCCGAGTGTTGCGCTGAGCAGCTCCATCCTGCTCGTTAAAATGCTTTCACAGCACGTGCAGAGCTCAGGGCCAGCAGAAGGGCTCTGCTCCACGTGGGGATGTTGGAAAAATCCCCACAAACTCCTGAGGGACCTCATGCCCTCCATCTCCCTCCTCCTTGCAGCTTGGAAAGGGTTTTTTCCACTCAGAACTGGTGGATTCACCAAGATATAAAATGGGCCAGGCTGAGCTCTGGGCACTCTTCCCATGCTGCTTCATGGGACACCTTCCACTAGAGCAGGTTGCTCCTAGCTCCATCCAGCACTTCCAGGGATAGGGTAGGATAGGGCAAATCAACGGCAAATAAGCTAAAAGCATTCACCCAATTAAAAAAAAAATTAATTATGTTTTTCTCTTTCTCAGCACAACTTTAGGTCTTTCGGAAGTACAAGTTTTGGTTAATTTTTGCCTGTTTCAGTTAAAACCAGCAGATGGTTTGTGGTATCAAAATCAACTTCCTTGCTGAAAAGTGAGCAATGTACCCATGAACATTTTTTTTTACAGCTTCCTTTCAAACTGGAGCTGGACACCTAGGAAACAGCTTTTAAAAAAAATAATCCTAAATATTTGGGATGGCACTGGCAGGACTGGGCAATTCCTGCCTATTCAAGTTGTTCTGGGAACGTTTTGCTCCAGGTTTTTATTTTCCCTCTCTGCTGAGCTCTGCTCCGTGCTCGGAGATTAAGACATCATAAGAAAAATTCCAACACGGCAGTGAATCATGAACTGTCACCGTTTGCCAGAAGGTGCAAATTTCAGGTTATAAAACTGTCAAAACCCCAAACAGTCACGGGGGGTGGGTTGTGCTGTTGTGCCTCTGGAAGGGGATGTGGAGAAATCCCTGTGGAGCTGTGGGATGCAGAGCTTTGGGAACAGCCAGGGCACATCCATGGCTGATATTTATATCAGAGATCACATCCATGGGGGATATTTGATATCAGATATCACATCCACATCTGATATTTGATATCAGATATCACATCCATGGCTGATATTTGATATCAGATATCACATCCATGGCTGACATTTGATATCAGGTATCACATCCACGGGTGATATTTGATATCAGATATCACATCCACGGGTGATATTTGATATCAGAGATCACATCCATGGCTGCTATTTATATCAGATAACACATCCACATCTGATATTTGATATCAGATATCACATCCATGGCTGGTGTTGATATCAGATATCACATCCACGGGTGATATTTGATATCAGATATCACATCCATGGCTTGTATTGATATCAGAGATCACATCCACGGCTGACATTTGATATCAGAGATCACATCCATGGCTGATATTTGATATCAGAGATCACATCCACGGGTGATATTTGGAATCATGGAATTGTGGAAGTTGGAGGTTGGGAAAGCCCTCTGAGATCATTGAGTCCAACCAGATGAGCCAAGGCCACCACTGCCCCATGTCCCCGAGTGCCACATCCACGTGGCTGTGCAATCTCTCCAGGGATGGGGATTCCACCCTGGACAGCCCTTTCCATAAGGAAATTCCTCCCTGATATCCAACCATGTGCAAACCAACCCGAAAAGCCGACGGCCACTTACTCAAGTGGTCAAACGAGGATCCTTTAGTCCTCCACTGCAGCCAGGATGAGGAATTCCACCCCAGCCATTCCCAGCACTTTGGGAATTCCCAAAAACCTTCAGGCATGCAGGTTTTGGAGGATGCAACCAACCCTCAGCCCCATGGGGCTTTTCCCACCAACTTCAGCAGGACTCAGACACTGCAAGGATAAACTCCTGACTTGAGCAAACCACAAACACCCTTTGATTTGCCATTTGTGCCGCAGAGCCAGGATTATCCCCTAATATCAACACACAGGAAGAGAAGGATTCGGGAAAAGCATCTTTCAGCCCCGTAGAAATAATCCTGGTTGGAGGTTTAATTACAGCCTGGAATGGGCTGTCAATAGGCACCAATCAATAACCCAATTACACAGAGCTGTAATTAACGCTGGATGATTACTGAGCAATCAGGAATAAAGTGGAACACCATCAGGACTAGAAAGCGACAGCCCTTCTTCCAGAATATCCTTCTCCCTACCAATTAGGATGTTTTTCACCAGGAGATGGGGTGGGTTCAAAATTCCCTGTGCGAGAAATGATGTGAATCAAACCCTGCTCTCAAACCCTGCATTAGCCCAAAGTCACATGGAACTGTTTATATCCCCTGATTGAAGGAATGCTAAAACACTTCTGGCAAAAATGCTTCCATTCCCTTTCCCCACGCAGGCACTGCAGGCTCCTTTGGAAATCACTTTTTCTGCAGTATTTAGATGTGTTTAACAACTGCTAAAATCAGAGCAAAGCCCATTTTTTGGGAAGGAGAGAAGGAAAACACATCAGAAAAAATCTATTCTGATAGCAAAGCTTTTCCCTAGTTCAGGTCTTGGTAAAATTTGGATGAAATTGGTATGAAAGAGAGAGTTAAGACCGATGTTTTTGGGAATAAATATTGACGGGAATGCTGAGTATGGCCAATGTCAGACAGCCCTGGCAGAGCAAAACGGGATCTGCGTCACAAACCCCTTCCAAAACAAGTCAAACCCAAGGTTTTGGTTTCACCAGTTGTGGACACATCTGCAACAGCTGGATTGGGACCCTGCTCCCCAAATTTACTGGCACTTCAAGCCCAACACGGATTCAAAGCCATCTTTGCCTCTTCAAGCTAAAAGGAAAGGACACAACCACATCCACAGGCACGGGGAAAACGCAAGGAAAAAGGCAAGGATGTCACATCTGATCAGCCTGACAGCAGGCTGGAAAACACTGGTGGCTCCCCTGATTTGGATCCCTCTGCAGCTCCTTTCCTTGCCTCGTTAAATCCATAATTTTGGGTAACTTTAAGCTCTGAGCAACATCTGCAGTGAGGTATTTCACTTGGGTTGGCTACTCGGTGTCACTGAAAGCCAAGGCTGGGTGAATTTCCAACTCCAGGATGACCTGGATTTTTCCACCAAACCAAGAGCACGTTTTGGGGGAACACACAGAGCTGAGCCCTGAGAGCCTGGGAGAAATGGGAAACAGTTGTGGCGTGAAAACACACCAGGAAAACCCAGCCTGGTGCCGTGTTTGGGGCTGGGCAGCATTTGATTTTAATAAAGCCAGGCTGCAAAAGCCTCGGGGATGAAAAAAAAATGAAGGAGTGGATGTAAAAATTTAATGGAAATGCTATGATTAATAAAAGAAAAAGAAAAAAAAGGAGAAATGTGAAGGAAGGGCAGAACAGCCTTGGCATCTCTGTCAGTGATGGAGATCCTTCCCTCAATTCTGCTGGAAAATGGCTTTAAAAAGTGTCCAAGGCCACGTTGGACAGGGCTTGGAGCAGCCTGGGATGGTGGAAGGTGTCCCTGCCATGGCAGGGGGTGGGAATGGTCACTAACGTCCCTTCCAGCCCGAACCATTCCAAGATTCCAAGTCCAAACTCCTGGCTGGAACCACCCAGCTCACTGACACGTTTAATTACAAAATGTGCAAGCACTGGACATGGAGCTCTTGTTAAATTTTCTGAGGTCAAAAGAAGAAAAGGGAGAAATAATAGACATTTTCTCATTTTCCTTCCATCCCAGATGGCAATCCCTGAGCTGTTAGAGGTGGGGACTAAATAAACAGCAAATGAAATGTACCCTGGGCAAAACCAGAGATGCTTAAGAAAACACAAAATGTGTTAAAAATCACATTTTTATGCTGCCATCTGCAGCAGTTTCTTTTCAGCCTTACTCATAATTCCAGTTACAATGGGAGTGAGGTGTTAATTATGAAATGTTAACAAAAAAAAAAAAAAAAAAAAATTTTTCAGCTCTTTCTTTCCCTGAGCAGTTAGCTCCACATGGGATGAAGTGATGCTGGGATGGAGGCAGGGAAGATCAGAGATTGGGATGCTCTTTGCTCCAGCCCTGCTGGGGTGGGGGGCTTGCTTTCATTTTATTTATATGGATTTATTTACAGTAGGAATCCGAAATAAACCTCCAACACTGGAATTGATGGATCTGCTCAGCACTAAACAGGAACGGAAGCCAGAAGAAGCCCAAATCCTGCTTTTAGCCTTGCAGAGGAAGACAAGGTGCTCCAAAGGGATGGAACAAAACCAACTCAGAGCCATTTATGCCCCAGGCTGCTGCCTGCACAAACGGCAAACGAGGATTTCAGGGCTGCTGGAGGAGCTTCGAAGCTCTCAGCCATAGCGAGCTGAGTGCAGTGGGCATTTCCTGGTAGCCTCATCCTGCTTTTCCCAGCCCGGATTTGGCCCGTGGCAGATGGGATCACATGAGCTGTCCATCCCGCAGGATGCTGGGGAGGAAGCAGAAAATGCCACCCACTTGCAAGGTCACAGCTGCAAGATCCTCGCTCACGCTGCTGCGCTGATGGCTTACATATGAGAGGAACCTTGGGAGAGGAATGAAAACACAGGGAATGTTCCTGAAGAGACATTCTGAATATTCCAGGCAGAGCCTGGTTGGAATGTTCTGGTTGAATATTCCAGCCGGAGGGGGGAATGCTGCCCTGACAAACACCCCATGGCAGCTGGGCTGTTATCAGGGAAAGATGCTCCCCTGGAAAAACTCTGCCCAGGGCTTGAGGTTTTGCAGCTCCGAGGAATCAGCAGCAGAGGATGAAGTGCAGCTGCCTGCCCGTGAGGAAGTTCCTGCTCTCCACAGTGACTCATCCCGCAAAACCCAAGGGCAGCCGCATCAGCCACGGGGCTCCTTTTCAAAGGTTGCTCATTATTCACCCACAAATTGGGTTTGTCAACAGAGGGGAAGAGCGAAAATCCACCATTGCCTCATCCTGTGATCCCAACAGCCTCGCCCAGCAGGGTGGAAAACGAGCTCCTCGGAGCCAGAGGGTGACCCTGGGACAGGAGAGGACAGGGAATGAGACAGCAGGGAGCAGAACGTGCCAGGCACTGCCTGGTGCTGCTGGAGGAGCACTGGGAACGGATTGATAAGGAGGAGCAGGGAGCTGAATGCTCCCAGGCTGCTGCACGCCAGTGCTGAGCTGGGAAAAGATGCAGAGAATGGGACGGAAATAATGCAGAGAGCTGGGAAAAGATGCAGAGGCAGAGAATTGGGGGGGAAAGATGCAGGGAGCTGGGAAAAGATACAGAAATCTTTGCTATTCCAGTTTTTCTGCACCATCCCCGCAGTGCTCAGAGCTTCCCCTCAGTGCCAGGCCAGGACATGGGATCAAGCAGGACAGAGGCACCTGGAGAGCTGCCAGTGGATGTGCCCAGGTGTCCTGGATGGATTCTGCAGGGAGAATCTGCTCTGCAGCCCTGAAAGTTCCTGCTGGCTTGGCATCTCCACCCCAGACCTTCAGGCTAGACCCGCTACAGAGAATTTCTGTGTGGCTTTGCAGCTTAATTCCTCATGACAGTGAGAAAGAACGCTGAAGGTTTGCGCAAACCAAACTGTTTACGAGGCAGAGCCAAAGCCAGAGCAGCTATCCCAAAGTTCCCGAACTCCCTGCCGGAGCGCCAGCCGTGCCACAAGGCGTTTGGGCACGGAAAGCTCGGCGGGACAGGGCGGCCAGCAGCCCAGGCAGCGCAGAGGGAAGGGAAATGAAGCGGCAAATTACAGCTCTGCCCAAGAGTTTCCAGCCGGGATCCCACGGAGGTATTTCCCAGTCCTCCCAGCTGCTCCTGCCTGGCGTCTGCTCACCTCGGGCAGTGACGACAGGGGACAGCAGTGGCGCCAGGCCAGCGGCACAGAGGGGACTGGGACGGATCCAGGGAGCTCCGAAGGGTCTGGAGGTGTCTCCTGCTCCTGATGACCCTCAGTGCCCCGGTTTGGCCTTGCCCTGGATGAGGAATGGTCTGGGAGGTCATCAGTGGTCATTACGGAGCTGTGACCTGTGGCACTTTGCTGTCAGGGTCATCACAGGCTTGGCCAGCTCAGGATGGGACAAGAGGAGCAGCAGTGACGCAGCAGCCATGGAGATGGGAGCAGAGCCCACCCAGCACTGCAGCCACCTCAGCCTGGGGACATCACTAACCTGAGCTTTGAGAACACCAGATCCACTCCTGACCCAACCCAGCCGCAGGAATCCCTCCGTGGCCCCAAACACAGTCCCTTCTCAAAACCTGCCCGTATTTTCAATAAAGTGCAGATTCCATGGCCCCAAACACAGTAATTTTGCCCAACTTGCCCGTATTTTCAATACAGGTTATTTTGGCTGTCACAGCACGGAGGTTTGCACTCAGTCAGCAATGACTGCAAGGGAGGAGAAGCACCAGGAGAAGCAGCAGAACCAGCAAGAACATCCCTGGAGCAACTTCCAAGCAGGATTTCTCCACCAGAGCATGGCCAAGGGCAGGGCCAGCCCAGGGAAGTCACCACAAGGATTCTTATCACAGCAGTGGCTGCATGTGGAGTATTTCATTTGGCACCCTCTGCAGCTCTCATAATCTTTTCCTTTATGATTAATATTAAACAAGTCATATTCCTTATGGAATTTCCCAACCCTGTCTGTTTATATTTTTCTCTACATCAGAGTTAATATTTTAAGATCGCCTCTCTCTTTTTTTTTTTTTTCTCTTTTATTTCACGTTCATCTGTTTTTCCTCATTTTAGAAATCAGGTTTCTTGTTTAGTAGTCATGACAACATCTGCCTGCGGTGGTTACACCACAGCCTGGGGCTTTTTATTTTCTTTTCTCCCCCCCACAAAAGCTGCCTTAGGAAAAAAAAAAAAATTCTTTAAATAAATAAAAGCATAAAATGAAAGGGGCGAGCTCAGAACCACCTCCTCCCTCTTCTCCCTCCAATGACCCACTTCAACAAGACTTCCCAGCATGGTGGGTGAGGACTCAATTTGGCTTCCATCCTGCAAAGTCTTATCCACTTAGTTCACTTCAATGGGAACACTCGGAGTCAAACACATCTGAAAGTCTTTAAAAGCTCGAGGTCTGAGCCTGACAGGCGCAACAGCAAAAAGCTGGAGTTGCATTTTCCCCCTGGGCGAGAGGGTTGGGGTGGGATGGGGTGGGATGGAGATGTGCTGCTCCCACAGGGAGGATGGGGTCACTTCCAGGAGATGCTGGAGTTCAACATCATCTTCTCGACAGGAATCGCCGCATGGACCACCATGGATTTTTGGCCACCACAGCCGCCCTGGTGGCTTTGGCACCTCCCTTGCTCTGGATTCCCAACACAACCCAGTGGCTGGAGGCAGCAGGATCCACATCCACACTCTTATCTCAATTAAACCCTGTCAGGGCAACCTGGAGATCAGGCAAAGGGATTTCAAAGCAAAGGAGCGTCACACCACCAAAGGCATTCCTAAAATCTAGGGAATATTAAGGAATAGCTTTTTTTTTTCCCCTAAATTCAGTCTTTCAGGATGCTGGGAACCAGCAACTTAGAGGGAATTCAGGCCTTTGGAAAAACAGGAGTGTGTTTCATTTTCGACTCCTCCCATGAGCACAGCAAATGGCCATGGAGCTCAGGATCTGTGTTTGCCCATGGAAAAACACCACTAAAATTCCACAGTGTGTTTCACCCAGGGAACCAGGAGATGGCCAGGAGCACCGAGAGCAACACCGAATCCAGAGGAGGCAACGAGGAAGGGAAAAGGCCGGGAATTTAACAAAGGCAGATGAACCTTGAATGCAGCAGAACCTCTGGGAGCCCTGAGACACCGAGCCCAGATGTTCCGAGGTCGCTGTAACCTGACTCCGAGAAGGAAGAGGATGTATTCCTTCAAATTCCCTGCGGTGCTTTAATTCACTGCAGTCTTGCAGAGGCTGCACGTGGTGATCACAGGTGGGGTTTCACACCGACCAGAAACACGGAGCTGGGGGAAAGACACTCCAGTCCGTTCAGGTTTGGGAACAGATTGCCATGAAAACATCTCCCCTTCCCTCTGCTCCAATAATCAGGGAGCAGAGGAAAACCCCCCAGCAGAGATTTTGCAGCAGCAAGGATTCTCTCACTGATGGCAAGCAGGACCTGAGCCTGCCCAACCAGGATTTTCCAGGATTTTCCAGGATTTTCCATCCCTTCCTGGCTGGGTGGAGAAAGGGAATTGGGAAGGAGCATTCAATGGATGCAACATTTTGAATCTCCAGCGAGGAGAACTGGCAGATTTGCCCTGGTTGCTCCAGAGGGTTGCTGTGGGGATTACAGCTGCTTTTCAAGGAATAAATGACATTAATGATGCCATAAAAGCAACTCCTGTCTCTTTCCCACTCTCTGCTCCTGCCATTCCCAACCCTATCCAACCAACCAATGCAATCTCATTTGTTTTTCCAGGGGAAATTTTGAAATTTCTGTTGACTGAGGTGTCCTGAGTTTGCTGCTGCTCCTGGATTTTGGCATCTCCGAGGAGCTGGCAGCTTCTCCAAGGGTGACCCTGCTGTAGAACGTGGAAGGTGTCCCTGCCAGGAGGAGCTCTGAGGGCTTTTCCAACCCAAACCATTCCAGGATTCCACGGAATACCTGTCCCTCTCTGCTCTTTTGCTCCCAAAGTGCAGGAAATCCATCCATGTGCCATCCCAACCATCACTGGCCAAAATCTGGGACGAAACATTCCCAAACTGCTCTCTCGGTGCACTTTTCTCCCAGACTTCCCCTGGTATCCATGATCTGTGCAAGGAGGGCATTTCCTTTCTCAGCCTTCCCAAAACTGGCACTGATCTGGGATTTCTCCCGGTTTCCAGGTTTTTCTGATCACAGCAGGGTGTGAATTTGAAGTGTCACTTTTCTCCCTGAACAGCTCAGAGCAAACCCACGTGGTTCCTGTAGAGCTTAACCCACCTCCAGAGGAGGTTTCACATGTGGAAAATGTGAATGTGGGCAAATCATGGTGCTCCTGGCAGAGATGGAATCCAAATCCAAGAGTCCCTCAGGGGAGAGCAGGAGAGGTGCTGCCTGGATCGAGGGGTTTTGGGGCTCAGCTCAGGGTTTGGAGCAGCAAGGAAAACGCTCTGCACAACGCCAGACATGGAATTATGGAATGGTTTTGGGTTGGAAAGGACCTCAAAGCTCATCTCCAACCCCCTGCCACGGCAGGGACACCTTCCACTGTCCCAGGCTGCTCCAAGCCCTGTCCAAGCTGGCCTGGGACACTGCCAGGATGGGGAGGCCACCACCTGTTGGGAATGTTGTTCCCAACAAAAGGGAAAGTGAGACTGGGGTTTGCAAACAATTCCCCAGGGAACTGTCACCACTGACCACGGCACAGCAGCTCCATCCCACATTTAGGGAAAGGAGCTGGCCCAGTGCAGCACCAAACCAACCCCAGCTGCTCCGAGCCTATCCTGCACTGCTCTCTGAGTCACAGCTCCAAAAATCCCAGTTTTTCGAGGAAGATGAAAGCAACGAGTGACACAGGTTTCCTGCAATTTCTGGCTGTTGCATCACCAAAGAGATAACGACCCTGCTGGAGCCTGGGGAATGGGATAACACAGCTGTGTAAACTGCGTGTGGGCTAAAGCCTCCCTGCGCTGCATCCTCATCCCAACACTTCCAAAGCAAAATAAAACCTCTCTGGAGGCTGCAGCGTTTCACAGGAACATTAAACCCAGCGACTTGGCCCAGGGTGAGCGAAGGAGTTATTCTCATCAAAGCAGGGAAACAGAAAATCCATCTTCACCTCTATCCCTGAGCAGCCTGGACGCCGAGATCCACGCTCTGGAATTCTGTGGGATTGGTTTAAATGGCTTTAATTGGAGCTGTCCGATCTCTGAGTGAGGGGCACCGGGAAAACTCACACCTCTGTCTTGTTTTTGCACATTTACACATCCAGCTGACACGAGCTGGGCTCAGATCCCAACTATCCACGGGCAGAAAGAGCACAGTCATTTAACCTGGCAGGACAGAACTGATTGGAAAATGCAAATTAATTAAGAAAACCCCAAAGTTGACCTCCTCAGAGGGCAGGAGGCACAGGTTTGCCAAAGAAGCTGTGGCTGCTCCATCCCTGGAAGTGTCCAAGGCCAGGCTGGACAGGACTTGGGACAGTGGAAGGTGTTGGGGTTGGAACTGGATGAGCTTTAAGGTTCCTTCCCCCCAAACCATCCCAGGAAAACCACGCCAGGAACCCACAGTGAGAACATAATCCAAACTGCTCCGACAGCCAGTGGGACCAGAGGGAAGATTAAGGAGCAGGGATGGCAAGAAGCCTCCTTCCAGCCAGGAAAGTCACTTCACCAGCAGCAAAATCCTCCCCTCGCTCCAAGAACACCACAGCAAAGGCATCATCCCACTCCAGCCCCTTCCCTCCTCAGATGGGCACTGTCTGTCTTCACACATCCATCTCTGACACCAAGAAATGATTTTCTTCATAATAAATGTATTAAAAATCCCCTTTTAAAAGAAGTTCCTCATCTGCCATCTGTTTCCAGTTAGGCTGTTCTGATTTCATCTTCTTCTTTTTTTTTTTTTTTGAAATGGAATAGAAAACATTATTTAAAGGTCCTGTCATCTCGCTGGTGGGAGGAAAGAACCCAAATCCTAAATCCCAAATCCCAAATCCCACCACTGTCACCCTGCTGAACAGCAAAGGCTTGGTGGGAACCAAGAGCCGGGAAGGTGCAAAGGGATCAGCTCTGATCAGGACTAAGGGACAGAAAATGGGATTAAACTTGGAACAACTTCACCATCTCCTCAAACCCTTGCACTGAAACTGGAGAAATTCAGTTTAAAGACTTTGTGCACATTTTAGTGGGCGACTCCTTTGGCTTGGGCACAGCGCTGGGCTGTGATGGCTTTACTCACCATAAACAAATAATTATCCCAGGAAATGTGGCACCAGAACACGGTGCAGATCATGCCCTGGACACCAGGAACACCTCTGCTTTCCAGCTGCTCTGGCTCTCCTCAGACAGAAATGTTTTCTGCCCTCCTCACTCACATGTGCAACACATCCTTCATCTCCAGCCTGGCCCAGTGCTGAATCCCACCTGGGAAGTGCAGATGTTGGAAGCTCCTGCAGCCTCCCCAGCTTGGATTGTTTCACCCACAGCATCCTCAGCATCGATTTTCCCATCCAGCCCAAAAACCTGGAAATTCTGCCGGAGAACACAAAGGTTCTGGAGCGCCGAGGCATCTCGAGAATCAGGTACAAAATTCAAACAGGGAGGAAAACCCAACCACCTCGAGCTGCCCCAGAGCCCAGGGAGGTGAAACCCTCCCCAGGCTCCTCCTTTGGGAAGGGAAGCTCCCTGTCAGCCACGTCATTCCATCAGCTCTGGAGGGGAAGTGAAGCACAGAAAGGCAGACCTGAGAGCACCCAGCAAAACTGCAGCGTGACATTTTCACCACATGGGAGCAAATCCTGCAATTTAAGGATCCAGCTGGTGATTTTGGAGTCAGCAATATGCCCAAGGACACGAGGCCACCATGGCCCAGCCGGTCCCTGGGGCTGCCTGGCACTGGGGTGACACCAAACTCCAGCACAACCCCAAACCCTGCTGGAACTCCTGCATAGCCAAACCCACGGCAGCTCCTCCTGGCCCCAAAACCAAGAGCCCCAGCGCAGAGTGAAAACCAATCCCGGCCTTCCTGCTGCGTTTTCACAGCCATGGCAGAGCTTCCCACCCCTGGGGCCTCCCATGGAAATCTGATTTCATGGCTGGGCAGCACATCTCCCTCTCAGGTTTAACGTGGCAAAGGTGAGCTGGGAGTCACCCCAGACGTTCCAAACCCTGCTCCACGCACAACCAGCCCCTTCAGAAGCAATCCGAGGTGTCCCGGAGAGCCAAAATCCCCCTTTTCCAGAAGCCCCAAGGCTGTGGGATTCCTCCCTGCGGTGCCAGCAGGATGAGTGATGGGAAGGCAGCCCAGCTCTAGGCTGCTGCCAGGCTGCTCCGCCTGCTGGAGTCACTGCCTGTCCCCTTTCCAATTAATCAAGTTCCCATACTGATTAACAGCATGATTCATGGCTCTCGTTAGGAGCATTCTGGAACAAACAAGGCTGTATTTCAAGGCCACTGGCTTAATGGTTAAAATAAATACCTTCCAAATTTCTATTTTCAAGTAGCTGAACCTTTTCCACCTTTACAACTAATTCAGACTTCCTCCAAATTATTTTTCTAAGTAATATAACAATTTGTTTTTCATTAGAGCTTGTCAAAGCCCGACTCGGGTTTATTTTGAGAGAAACCAGCGCTCTCCAGAAACTGTTTAGTACAATTTGAATGACGCCCAAAGGGGTTATTGCAGCCACAATCAAAATAGAGTTTACAGCACTGGCTTGGGGTGACACTTTATTTAATGATTGCAAAAAAAAATTTAAAAAAGAGAAAAAAAAAACCCAGCGCCCCGAATCAGGAGCTAATTAAATGCACTCCTATGGCTCCCAGTAAGTGTTTCTCAATTCTCTGACTACTGCAGAATGCAAGGACTTAACTTGTTGCTAACTAATCCCAGACCCCATTATGGGAGCAGTGTTATTTACTGGTTTGGGGTGGTATGTGCTGCTATGGCCGTGTCTGGCACAGCAGATCCTACCAAGCTGGATGTGAAATCAAATATCAGAGTGATTAAATCGCTTGGGTTCTGCCTGCTTAACCTAGAATTTTTTCTCGTTGGGGGGGTGCATGGCTCGGTATTTAATTTAAGGGGGCTTAAATGTAACAGAAAATCTGCCCTGTAACTGCTTTGATTTCACATTCCTTTTGTTTTGCTGAGGAGAGAAGCTGGGCTGGAGCATGGCCAGGGCTGAGGGAGGGGACTGGGGGATCTGGGGGATGCAGGCAGGGAGAGAGGGGCAGGGACACCCCAGCCAGGATGGGGATCAATCTCCCCAGTCCCAGCCCAAAGCTCCAACGTTCCCAAACGGAACCTCTCTCCCTGCACCTCCCATCTCCCACCCGAGCCCTTAAAAAATCGGATTTTTCAACAACTGCACAGCAAAACTCTTTTCCATGGCTCCATCCCTGCAGTCGTGCTCTGCTGCTCCTTTTCCCGGGATTCTCCGCTGGTTGTTTCTTTCCAAACCACAACAAAATCAACAAGTTTTGGACTTTGGGGAAGGCTGGATTTCCTCTGTTTCCACAGGGGAGCTCCTGCCCAGCCCAGGCAGTGACACCCACCCTGTCCCACCCTGCCAGCAGTGCTGGGCTGGGGGAACCACACTCCCCAGCATCCTTAGGGATCTAGAAAAAAGCAGGAAAGGAACTTTTTGCAGGAGTAGGTAGTGACAGAACAAGGAGGAATGGATTTAAACTGAAAGAAAGGAGATTTACATTGGATATTAGGAAGGAATTCCTCCCTGTGAGGGTGGGGAGGAGCTGGGATGGAATTCCCAGAGGAGCTGTGGTGCCCCTGGATCCCTGGCAGTGTCCAAGGCCAGGCTGGACAGGGCTTGGAGCAGGCTGGGATGGTGGAAGGTGTTGTTGGGGTTGGAACTGGATGAGCTTTACTGTCCCTTCTAACCCAAACCATTTTGTGATTCTGCAAACTGCAGAACGATTCCTGAATTTCCTGGCTGCTCCATCCTCCAGCAAATCGGGCTTCACTCTCACCCAACACCTCAACAACACCTCCAAGCAGCCAGCAAACCCCTCCTCGAGCAGCACCCCCGACCTGGGGGTGCCCAATTAAAGCCCTCACTTTAATTAGGGCCTGATCCTCCCGCCACGAGCCTGGGATTGTGTAACCCCGCTAATCCAGCCGGAGACACCTCTGATTTACACCAGCCTCGCAGCTAGAGCAAACCCCAGCTCGGATCTGACAAGTGAAAACAAACACTGGATTCAGGCACTTTCTGCAGGCTGTTTAAGTTTTGTTCCCTCTCTCCAGGCTGCTGCTGTGACCTCTGCTACCTCCTAAGTCAGCAACACAATCTCTTGCAGCTGTGGCACTGCTGATCCAATTTGTGCGTGTGTGGCTGCAGGGGCAGAGCTGGGACAACAGGGATCTTGGTCCTCCCATCCCAAAAAATAAGGGGGAAAGCCCTACTTGGCCTCTCCAGCCTTCCTGGAGAGATGGGAACAAAATCAACTGGAGGGAAACGTCCATTTCCATCAAAATGTTGAAGAGGTTGGGGTTTGGCCAAGCCGAGGAGAAGGGAAAAAAAAAAAAGGCAGAAAATATCTGTTCACCAACTGTTTTCTGCCTGCAATGGAAAAAAAAAAAAA
>VZRM01008896.1:392587-415419 GCA_013397955.1 Grantiella picta | reverse complement strand
AAAGAGGAAAATGCCTTTGCTCCTGCTCTCCTGCACATCCCCAGCTCCCAGGGGCTGTGTGTCCCTGGTGCAGTGCCCAGCTGGGCAAGGGTAGTGCTGGGGAACTTTCCAAGGGAATTCCCAAGAGCTGGAGCCTCCTGCCACATTCCCCCTCTCTCATGGGTCTCCCATCCTTCTCCTCCAATCTCCTAAAATCCCCGAGTGCACCTCAGGGAGCTCCTCAGGGGTTCCTTCCCAGGGCTCTGAGTCCTGCAGGGCTTCTGGCTGGGCAGGTTTCCTCTGTGCCTCGTGCAAGGCTGGAGGTGTGCCTCACTGCTGGCATTGCCATCCCGCTGAAAACCAGCCTGGCATCAACGGGGAAGAGCTGGAAACGCCAAAATTCAGGATCTGGAGGAGGTGGGGGGAAATAAATATTCCACAGCCACTCCAGCTCCTCCAGGGAATTCTGTCCTGGCTGAGCTCATCCAGGGAGTTCTGCAGCCACAGGGATGCTCCATGCTGGAGGAAACACCAGGAGCTCAGAGGGGCCAAGGAAAGGAGTCAGACTCGCCTAATCCACCTAATCCAAAGGGATTGAAGAGCTTAGAACTCTCCCCACATCCTAACCTCCCCAACCGGTGCCTTTATGGCTCTGGGAGGAGAGCAAAGCGATGCCCCTGCCTTTCCAACAGCGCCAGATTTTCCACCCTGTCTGTTAATTTATGGATTTCACCTTTCTGATCCCGAAAGAGTCCCTCCTGGCGCTGCCAAAACTGTCCGAAAGCTCACCCCCTTCACTCCCTCTCTCCAACCCAGCACTACCTGCCAGCTCCGAGGGGCAAGGTGGCTTTTTCCTGCCTTTTTTTTGGCTTTCCTCTCGCTTCCCCTCATCAACTCGTTTGCCAAGCACTGCAGTTTTACTGCCTGCCTTCCAAGGAGCCAAGAAACACGTTTGCTGGTGTGAGCTGGGAGTCAATGTGAAAAACACAGAGTTTCAGGGCTTTTAGGAGGCAAATCCAGGGTTTTGGGGAGGAAAATCCAGGGTTTTGAGGAGGAAAATCCAGGGTTTTGAGGAGGCAGATCCAGGGAGCAGCAAAACCTGCAGGATTTTCCTTCCCCAGCAGCAGTTCCAGCCTCCCTGCTCCTAAACCCCACAAACTCCTTGGGGTTGCTCTTCCTAAACCCCACAAACTGCAGCTCTGCCCTGGGGCTTCCACAGAACTCAGAATAAGTGTCCACACCTCACCTGGGCTCTCCAAGACCTTCCAAGGTCTCTTCTTCCTCCCCTCCACATTTTTGATCCCATTTCTCCTGAACGTTGGGGTTTTTCAGATCCAGCTGTGCATCTCTGAGGCTCAGACCTGACCTTATTCCAAAAACCAGCCAATCCCAGGATTGTGAAGGTTGGAAAAGCTCGTTAAGCCCATCAAATCCAACCATCAAGCACCACATCCACCACCAAAGCAGGTCCTGAAGTGTCACAGGCACAGGTTTGTTGAACATTTCCAGGGATGGTTTATTCCCATGGAGGACACAAATCCATCCTCAGGCTGTTCAGCTCCTCCTCTGACGTTTCCAACCTCACTAAGCCTTTTTCCTTACAAACGTGAAGCGGGCGAGAAGAATAAGTTCACACTTGGAAAAAACCCCACTTTCCTTCTTTAAAGGCTGACTTTTTTTTGGGTTCCTGACAAAGCAATATTCTCCAGGCCAGTTGGAATCTGGAAAAATACACTCACTCAACCTAGCCACCATGACTCCAATAACAATTATAAAATGTCCAATAAAACTTGTCTGTAATGTCAATTCAAATCTTGAAAAGCAGAATTAAGTGGTATATCAACATTAAACTTTATTGCTTCCTTTGCAGAGCACAAGGATTGTCAATAAAAGTCATTCTGAATGAAGAAAAGGGCAGTAAATATTAAATAAACAGGTTTTTGTTGAAATGCTATAAATGCACCAGAGCTGCCTCTTACACTGGGACCTTTTCTGCCTTCGCAGACTCCCCTCGTGATCGAAATAAGTCACTAATTGCCAACTATCAATAAAGGGCCAATTAAAGGGGTTGATGCCTGCATTTGCTCGCTGTCATTAGGAGCCTTTATTTGGTGTACTCGGCTTTTCCAGGTCCCTGTGGCTCTGTCTGAGTCCCCCCAGCACTGCCAGGGCTGTGCTGCTCGTTTGGGGCCCTGGAGGAGCTGGGGAGGAGCTGGGGAGGAGTTGGGAAGGAGCTGGAGGTGTCACCAAGCTGAGCCCTGCTGGGAGCTCAGCAGGGATGGAGCAACCCTGAGGGGAGAAGGAGATGAGAGGGAAGCATGGAATATGGGATGGGATGGGATGGGTTGGAAGGAGCTTAAAGATCATCCTATTCCACCCCCTGCCTGGCAGGGATTCCCTCCCCTATCCCAGGGTGCTCCAAGCTGGCCTTGGGCACTTCCAGGGAAGCCACAGCTTCTCTGGGAATTCTATTCCAGAGCCTCCCCACCCTTCCAGGGAAGAGTTTCTCCCTAATCTCTAATCTAAGCCTACCTTCCTTCTTCTCAACCAACAGAGAAGGGAGGTTTTGCTTTGTCCAGGAGACAAAACAGGAGTTTTTTTAGGGTTGGGCTAAATAAAATCCTCCTGGTGACACTGAAACCCGCAGGGGTGACTCCTGTCCCACGCACATCTGGCACCTCTGGAGTCAGAGCTCTCCCTGCAGCTGCCCAAGCTCCATCCCAACACAGCCAAAGCTGTGCAGAGGTAAAAGCCGATGTCCAGCGGCTCCCAGACACAACAGGAATAGTCTGGGAAGCGGAAGGAAGCGGGAATTCCGCAAGGACACAGAGCCGGCGGGTTTGCCGTCAGACCCGTAAAAGCTGGTCAGCATTTTTGTGGTTTACCAAGGCAGTTTATGAGCTGTTCCCCAGTTTGATCATCACGTGGACTCACAGGAAGCAGTCACCGCTCCTGAGGATGGATTTCAGGGCGCTGGAATGATGCTGGACAAAGGGAGGGCAGCAAGGGCTGAAAATGGGAAGGTCTGAGAGGCTTCATGAGCTCTTCAAACTCTGAGTTTTGCACAGGTACAAAAAAAAACCCACCCAAAAATCACCTGGATGGTGAACACCATGAAATTTTCAAGGAATTGTTTCCATTCTGAGCCTCGGCTCAGCCCATCTGCTATCTGTGAAGAGCAGTTCAACCATTTTCAGAGATAAAGAACAATCCTCAAATGATAAGGAGAATGATGAGGAGAATGATAAGGAGAAATCTCCTGAAAGGAGAATCTCTTCAGAGGGGGAAAGATGTCTATAGAAAAAAACTTTTGGGGAAATTACAAGTGGGAAAGGTATCTATGAAAATGAACTTTTGGGGAAATCGCAAAGGGGAAAAGATTTCTTGAAAATGACTTTTTGGGGAAATCGCAAGGGGAAAAGATGTCCATGAAAATGACTTTTTGGGGAAATTACAAGAGGAAAAGATGTCTATGAAAACGACTTTTTGGGGAAATTACAAGGGGAAAGATGCCGATAAAAATGACCTTTTGGGGAAATGACAAGGATTCAGCACGGCTGTCAGAGCTGCAGGATCAACCCCTTGGCACTGATCCTGGGTTTCCATTTCCCTGCAGTGGGAAACATCCAGGAATTCCTAGCTGGGAATCACCTTCATTCCCTGGAGCCTGAACTCCTGTCCTGCCCCAAGCCAGCTCCTCCAGTCACCTCCTGGGAACTCCAGCACCAGAGCAGTCAGATTTTTGGACAGATTTTTGGACAGATTTTTGTTGCAATTTTTGTCCCTCGGGACGCAAAGCAGCAATCTCACCTGGAAGAGGATCTGCAGGAGGCCGTGCAGGATGCACATTCTCCTCCCCAGCAGCAGGAAGAAAGGCACCAGCAGCTCGATGAAGTGGTTGACCAAAGTCTCGAAGCGGTGGAACCACCAGGGCGAGCGATGCATGAAGTACGAGATGGGGTTGGGCACAGGCTGAGTCTGCAGTGCGAGAGGGAAAAAGGGATTAATCCACCCCAGAAGTTGGTATGGAGGGCAGCTATGAAATTCTGGCCTTATTTCTTGTTTCTCTCCCCAAATCTGCCCTCAGGAGAACCGTCCTTCACCTCGGGGAATTCATTTCTTTGCAGAGAAAATGACTTCGAGGTTTTTTTTTCTTTTTTGTGCATCTTTAAACCAATTCATCTTCTAAAAACCAAGAATTTCCCTTTTGAATTTTCCCTTTTGAATTTTCCCTTTCGCCATCGCGACCAAACCCCATCCTAAATGAACCCCACTCTCCTCTAACACTGAAATCTTACACTTAGCTCAGCACTGAGGGATGTGAAACTGAGTGAAGATGCTCAGAGCAGATCCAGAAATTGAGCCCAAGATTTGCTCAGGGTCAGGCCTTGGGTCAAACGGAGCCAGCAATGGAAACCAGATTGCCAAACCTCGGAGATCTGCTTTCAAAATGCTTAAAATTCAAATAAATGTGGCGGTAGAGCTGCTTTCCAAGATGGTAATTTGGGAGAGGAAAGTGTAATTCCTCTAAATATGTTATACTGGTTAAGGTATTTACATACTGGCCTTGGGACAATATTATTCTTTTATCAGCCTGAAATTTTTTGACACTTGGAGATTTTCCATCCAGGACAAGAAAGCTGCAAATTTTTTCAAAGGGATCAACCCCAAATTCTGCTCTGTTAATAAGTGCCACCCTAAAACACCCCACAACTGGAGCAAAAATAAATCTTAATTTATCTTAGCGTATCTGACAGCCTCAAATTCCCTGCTATTGTTTTAAAACCGACAACGACAGAAAAGACAAGAGGTCGAAAACCCGAATGCTAATTGAAGGAGACACAACACATCTTTAAATTATTTGTAGTTCAAATCCAAAATACAAACAAAACAGGCAAAATCCTGTAGGATGCATGGCAGCCGAGCACGCTCCCCCTGCCAAATCCCACAACTATTGTAATTCCTTATTAGCAAAGCTGGGATTAATAAAGCTGTTGCTTTCCCTGGGCTGGAGGCTGCTGTGGCCCCTGAGGACAGCAGACCACATCCTTCCTTCCAGGATGGAGCCAGGCTGGGGTCAGGGAGCTCTGCCAAGGCCACTCTGGCCGGGCTGGGGGGTCAGGGCAGCCCCAGTGCCCCCCAGGCTCCTCATCCTGCACCAGGAGCTGCTTCCAGTTAATCCCCTGTTGGATTCCTCGCCGCCATCCCCAGGGATGTTTTGCACCTTGATCCCAAATTGCTGAGAAATGCTTTTAGCCGTCCCACCGGGCAGGTTGTGCCTTGGCTCTTTGGGGTGTTGTTGTGATTGTTTTCAAGTGATTTAAAGCAAAGCCGGCCCAGCTGATCCGGCAGGCTGGAATGTTTGGTGCTCAGGGATGAGGATGTGGTGGGCAGAGAGAATTACAGGTGTAATTATCTACTTACTGGCGTAATTAATGTATTAATAGGTATGATTCCCACTTGCTGTTTGGGCTGAGACTCCAGATATCATCCCCCCAGCCTGCTTAAGGGCAGAAAGAGAAAATTCCAGCCTCAAATCCCACTGCAGCAGGGAGATCAAGGCTGGGTTGGAGGGTGTGAGGGTGGGGAGGCCCTGGGACAGAATTCCCAGAGAAGCTGTGGGATCCCTGGATCCCTGGCAGTGTCCAAGGCCAGGCTGGGATGGTGGAAATGTCCCTGCCCTGGCAGGATGGGATGGGATGGGATGGGATGGGATGGGATGGGATGGGATGGGATGAGCTGTAAGGCTCCTTCACCCCAAACCATTGTGGGATTTCAGGATAAACCAAACCCCAGCGATGGAGAAGTGATTCACACATCCCAGACATCCTCCCAGAGCTGCTGGGGGAGGAGATGTGTGTGTGTGTGTTCCTCCCAATGCCTTCCAGATGCTGCAGAGCACAGGTTTCCCGGGAAGAGAGCCCTGTGGACTCGGGATGGGGTGCTGAGGAAGCAGCAAACACCCAGAGCAGCTGTGAATCACCAGGAGCCTGGCATGCTGCAGAACTTCCCAAATTCCCTTCGTCCCCGAGTCCACCAGTGCTGGGGAAACACCCAGGGAATCCTGCTGGGATTGGGATTTGCCCCACAGTAATCCCATCCTAGGGAACATCCCAGAGGTGTGGAAGTGGTGGTGACAGAGCCCAGGAGGAGGGAAAAGCTTCCCAGGCTCTCCTCACCCAGCTTGTTCCTGGGATTTGGAGCTTTTACACTTTGCTTTGTGGCTGCTCTGAGCAGAGTTATGGAAGCCCTGAATGGTTTGGGTTGGAAAAGAGCTGGAAGTTGATTTAATTCCCAACCTCTGCCATGGCAGGGACACATTCCACTATCCCAGGCTGCTCCAAGCCCTGTCCAGCCTGGCCTTGGACACTTCAGGGATCCAGGGGCAGCCACAGCTTCTGTGGGAATCTCTGCCAGAGCCTCCCCACCCTCCCAGGGAACAATTCCTTCCCAAAATCCCATCTAACCCTGCTCTTTTGCAGTCTGGAGCCATTCCCCCTTGTCTCGTCAGTCCTGATGCAGATTCCCTCTCCATCTCTTCATCCTAAGAAGCATCCCAGAAGCAGCTTGGAGTTCTCCTCATCCAGAACTCTGATCTCCTGACACAGAGACACGGAAAACGGAGCTCCAAGTCGGATGGAACTGAACAAACAACCCCAAGGTGGATGCCCACGGAGAGGGAGCTGTGGGCTCAGAGCAGCCCCATTTCTGGGCACCTCCGTGAGACATCAAACGCTTGGAAATTAAAAACCAGCTAGCAAACCCCGGCTCTGTGTGTCAGCACAGCACAACCCTCGTGCCTCCCTCGCAGCTCCAGCAGCCCGAGAGAAAACCTTCTGCAAGCCTTCGGAAAGCAGAGCAGGAAAATGAATTCCATAATTCACGGGGCAGATTTGTAAGGTGTGAGCGCTGCTGAAGGAACTGTGGGTCGCCAGCTCAGGTCTGTTCCCCGCCCTGGATCGGCCAGGTTTTACGAGGGCTGCTAACAGAGTCTAAAAATATGCACAATAAACTGGTTTTTCTCCCCACGGGGTCTACGGTTTAATTATGTTCTTAGTGAGAGCCATTAAAGGGCTAAGTACCTGAAGACTCCTCATTTACTAAGGGCTGCCCCACTAACAGCCAACAGAAGGCCATTACCCAGGAGGGAAGGCTCTTCTTGGGGGCTGGGAATGCCCACAGTCCCTCCTGGCAGCCCCTCATTGCCATGGATGTACAGAAATTCTGATTTAATCCCAGGTTTGGACAGCCCAGCCCGGCTGAGGGAAAACTCCAGGCTCTCCTGTGGGGAAACAAATCCCACATTGTCCTCAGAGAACCCAACTGGGCTGGGATTGGGGCAGGCTGGGAGAGGGGAAGGTGTCCCTGCCCATGGAATGGGATGGGATTTAAGGTCCTTCCAGCCCAAACCATCTTTGGTTTGGTTCTTTGTTAGGCTCCCAGCACAGCTCTCTCACAAGGAATGGAGCAGCAGGGGATGTGGAGCTGGAGGGGAAGGAAACATAGGATCATGGAATGGTTCAGGTTGGAAAAGCTCTTTAGGATCAACGAGTCCAACCAAGTGCACTTCATGGCTGAGAAACCCTGATAAGCAGAAGGAAATGGAGCAACAGCAAATAGGAATAAATAATGAGAAAAAGCAACTCTTTGGTCAAAAGGAACAGAACTCCAGAAAGCACTGAGTTGGAAGGGATCTGAAAGATCATCTTATCCAGTCCCTGCCATGGCAGGGACACCTTCCACTGTCCCAGGTTGCTCCAAGCCCCAGTGTCCAACCTGGCCTTGGACACTGCCAGGGATCCACAGCTTCTCTGGGAATCTGTGCCAGGGCCTCCCCACCCTCCCAGGGAAGGATTCCTTCCCAATATCCCATCCATCCCTGCCCTCTGGCAGGGGGAAGCCATTCCCTGTGTCCTATGGAACCATGGAATCTCCTCCCCCTGACCCCCCAAAGGTGCAATGAACACAGCAGAACAGCTCGACAGTCAGGAGAGCGGGAAAGCCTTTGGCACACACAGCCAAGCCCCTCAGAAAAGCAGGCTGGGAGGTTTATTGAATGTTTTCCTGAGTGCTGTGGAAGATCCAGATGAGCTGCAAAGCTCGGCTCTCCAGCTTCCCAAGCACTCAGGCATGAACTCATCTCCTCGGCTTCAAAGCAGAGCCCTCGCTTCTCTTGTGCTTTGGACCAAAAACCAAAAAGGATTCTCCATCGTGGAGGATCGTAATTGGATCAACGTGGTCCAACAGGCTTTTCCCTGCCAGTCCATCCTGCCTCAGATGCTGACCGTGGCTCCTCAGGCATCTGCACATCAAAGCTCCACGTTCCCAAGCCCGAGCAGCAACATCTCCCAGCCCCGAGGAGATGGAGGAGGTCACTCCCAGCTGCCGGGAAGTGTGGGCAGATGAGTGTCCTGCCTGAAGTCAGACAGTCTCAGGCTCTACAGCAACCAGGGACTCCTAAAAAACACCCTGCGTGGAAAGGGGGGAATCGCAGAGGTTCCTCACTGTGATGAGCCTGATTGATGAGCACCAGAGTGATTTTGCACAAGGACACTCCTGTAGGGAACGATTTGGGAACTAAACAGAGCAGGGAAAATCTCAGGCTGGGTTCAAACCCAGCAGCACCTCGAGTTTTATCTGTGCACTCCAAGCTCCACGTCCACGCGACTGAAATACTCGCACGACAGTTAAGCGCTTAAAAATAGCCCCTTCAAAACTTTCCAGTTATTAATAAGATTCCAATCCAAACAAAATCAGAAGGGGGGAAAAAAAAGAAGAAAAAGCTGTATCTGGCTCGAAATGCACACTGCTCTAACATCCAGCGGGTCACAAGGGGTCGGCTCTTCAGCGGCGCAATATCAAAATAACCAAACCTCGATAAAGCAATAAAAAGAGAAGTTGCCTGTATGTTCTCGCTGGGCAGAGCTCCCCTCGCCCAGTCAATAGGAATATTCAGTCCATAGAAAAACAGACTGGAATCTGCCTGTTTAAGACAGCAGAGCAAGCCAAGGAGATGTGTGTTTGACTCGGTGCCAGCATGGCCATAAAATGTTGGCAATTTAGTAGAGACGTGGTGCCGCGCCACTCTCCCAAAGGACCTAAATAAACTTCAGATGGAGAACATATATTTTTACTTTTTATATATATAAAAAATCTGCTGGTTCATTTTTAACTCCTTTCCCTTGCTTGGAGGTTTTTCAGAGCTCAAGCAGGTCTCCCTTCCTCCCGGCTGAGCGAAGCCTCAGCGAGGAAAAGTTAAAAGCGTGAAAAATCCCAGCAGTGATTCACGTCTGGATTTCTTAGGGTTTGGTGGCTGCAGCCGCCGGAGGGGAGAGGGGGCTTGGGGAGAAGATCCTGCTCTGCAATTTCATGCCTCGGCACTGTAAAATATCCCAGGGAATTTGTTGTTTTCCCCTTTGCCAACGCTGCACTTGCAAAGTCCTGGGTGGAGGTGAAACCTTCCTGCCACGTTTAGGGTGAGTCGGGAACGACGGGGTTGGAATTCCAGGAGCTGGGTGGGGGCAGAAGGCTCATTTTGTTTGCTTTTCCAGCCTGCACCCACCTCCTGCTCCGAGCCATCCCTCTCCAGGAACAGAGCCCACATTTCCAGGCCCCACAGCATCCCTGTTTATTGACTCTGCTCCTCCGTAACGTGCTCCGAGCTGCTCCCAGAATATCCACTTAATTGGGGATGGATTACAGATTCACCTATTTATTCTGGACATTCTTGGAGAGGTCCTGAGCTAAAATTACATAAGGAACCACTGAGCTGTCGAGGCTATTTATTTGTTCAAAACCCCGTTCAAATAATTGGTGCAGCCTGGGGCAGACGGCTTGGCTCTGGTGGAACCAACTGTGGGTCCTCCCTGCTTCTGGGGAGAAGGCTGGGGTGTTTAGGGCAGCAGAGATGGGGTGTGTTGGGATTAGGGAGCGGGATAGGCTGGGAGGATCAGAGAACAAAACCTCCAGGATCATCGAGTCCAACCTTTGACCCAACACCACCTTGGCAACTGAACCAGATCGGGAAGAAAAACCAAGATTTAAGGGCAACACAAGAAGGTTTCACCCCAAAGGCAATGGAGGAACCAAAATCCCTCTCCAGGTTTGCTGCTTCCATCAGATGGTGCTGTTCTGTCTCTCACTCTGGGATTTTCCGATTCAGGAACTCCCTGGCTTGGAGCTCCCTTTCCCCACAGATCACTCACCAATATTTTAAATTGCCATTTAAGAGCATATTGCAAACGTGATCCTTTAATTGGTCACTGTTATGACTCTCTATTAGAGAAGACAAGTTTTTCCACACAAGGTAAGCCTTGAAAATGTTTAAAAACAACCCAGAGCTGATGTATTTATTATGCATTTCTCCATATATAAATAATTCCACAAAAAGGGACGTAGTGAGTGGAAACTCCATTTAAAATGTGATCCCAGATGGTGGCAAAGCTCTAAAATTGCAAGGCAACATGTAAAGAAAGATTAACGACCTCAAACTGGCCCAAATTTATGAGGTGAAAGCCCCTGTAATCCTGGAGAAAAATGATACCAAACCTTCGACCAGACAGCAAGAAAATACCTCTGCTCACTTCATGTGCCCTCTGCCATTTTACATTTGCGTTTAGCACCCATTATTTGGGGTTCACTCGGTGTTTTCTCCCGCAGGCCAGAGGTTTCTCTGTGGTTCATGAACTCTGGGAGGGATTTGCCAGCTTCCACCAGGCACCACTGATAAATCAGGGAGCAGGGAAAGTGATGGGAATAAGCTGGGGAAAGGAGGGAAAACGGAGCCAGGGCACCAGGAGAAGGCTGGAACATCAGAGCTCCACCACCAGAGAGGGCTGAGGTGACAGAGCTCAACAGCTCTTGTTCTGCCCAAGTGGGGAATATTCCCATGGGAAGGGAAGGATGTTTCCTCCCAAGGAGTGTGGGTCATCCCAGGCCAGCAGCATCTTCCGTGCTCTCATCTCCAGCCAGGAGCAGGCTGGGTGGCACAGCCCATCCCCCTGGGATCCTCCTGCCCATTCCCACCTCACCAAGGCCACCTGGACTATTCCACCACAACATTTTTCAGTGCGATGGGATTTTCCAGCCTTTTCCACAGAGTCCCTCGCACGCTCTGGTGCCTTGAAGGACAACCCTACGCCTTCGGAGAGCGAGAAAACATCTTCCTGAACATTTTTCCACCAGAGACGACTCAGAGCTCTACCCTTCCACTCCCAACCCCAAAACCACCCCATCGCTCTTCTCCCACAGCCCCTCACTCCTTCATTTTTTTTGTCCCCTTTAAAAAGTCCATGCTAAACCCAGCACCAGCCTCCTTCAGAGGGCTTTTTTTTCGGTGTGTGCTCATAAACACGAGCTCAGCACCAGGCCAAGGAACACAGCTAGCCCCGGCTCGTGCCTGTGTTTGGGTTAGGCAGCTCCATGGCCTGGACGTTTACAGTCGGGTTGGGTTGGTTTTTTTTTTTTCTTTTTCCCCCCTCCACAAACACTGAGAGCTTTCATAAAATGTGCTCACAAAGGGTAAATTGTGCCACGAGGAGCCGACTACCTGGTTGGTCACTGGAATTCTCCGAACTGGAATGGCACGGCGCTCCGAGCCAAAGGCAGCGCCGGCGGCAGGATGGGGAAATCATTTAACTCTGCAGCTGCCCTGGAGGTACAGAATCATTCAGGGAGTCTGGGAAACACCTCCAAATCCATCGAGTCCAAGGCCACCACCAAGCCATCCCCCCAAGTGCCACATCCACACGGTTTTAAATCCAGCTCTGCAGGAATCACCGCGACTGATTCGGCTCTGAACCTCGACTGATTCGGCTCTGAACCTCCCATTCATCCAAGAGAACTGGGATAAAAATAAGACATCAGGAAAAACCAGGTTGCTGCCCCAAAGATGGAGCCAAAAGTTTAGGGGAGTTTGTTTCTGTTTCAGGCTTTCTCCCGAGTAACAAAGGATGCAGCCGGAAAGAATTTAGGACAAGCGAAGCAAGTCACAAGAAAACTCTTGGCTGTGAGGAGATGATGGACAAACTCTGCTGGGGGAATCCAGCAGCCAGTTCTGCACACCAATGAACGAGGGCCTGGAGGGGCAGCACAAGGGGGAGCAGCTTTCAACTGAAAAAGGGGAGAATTAAATCAGAGATTAGGGAGAAATCCTTCCCTGTGAGGGTGGGGAGGCTCTGGCACAGATTCCCAGAGAAGCTGGATCCCTGGAAGTGTCCCAGGCCAGGTTGGACAGGGCTTGGAGCAGCCTGGGATGGTGGAAGGTTTTGGGGTTAGAACTGGATGGGTTTTAAGGTCCTGCCCAACCCAAAGCAGTTGGATTCTGTGATCCCACGAGCTGCACCTCCCCAGCAGTGACACAGTGTGGCCATCATTCCAGTAACTCCTTTTTAAACCATTAAGGGGTTAAAAGAGTGACTTCTTACAAAAACATGACAATTCTCCAGGACATAATACACACATGGTGACATAGAAATTGAAATAGAATTTTAAATCCTACTAATGCTAGGAAACAGCCTTGGGCATCTTTGGACCCCTGGATACCAAACTGCCCTTCTTAGAAATGTCCTTGTCCTGCTCAAGGCCTTGCTTGGATAAAAACAAAAATTACCTACAGTTTAAAGGACACAATTTTAGGAAAGTTCTCCAGCACAGCCTTAGAAACTCCAGTGCTTTCCCTTCTGACACAAAAACGTGGAGGATTTCAGGCAGCAGTTATCCTGTTATCCAGGAGGGAAGAAGCCTCTCCCAGCAGCACCAACCATCCCAATGTCCAAATCCTCCTGCCTCGAGCTCTGGCAAGTTCTGTCCTTGTGTAATCGCTTGTTTTGCAAGTGTTGCCCGTTCCTATGCTTTCCTTATTTAAAAAAAAAAAGAAAATTCTCCAGGCAGATAAATTCCACCCAATAAATGTGTCGCTCCTCTATCCCCATGGACATAATAATGCCCTCACTCTTGTCCCGACTTGGAGAGCTCACAAATCACCATTAGAAATAAATCTGCCAACCTAAGGCAAACAGCTCATTTTTAATAAAGCCTTTTACCTCCTTTCCCAACGCCAAACAAGATCTCAGAGCAGCTCAGAGCCCGAGGGATGGCAGCTCCAGCGCTCTGTGCCAGCTGCTCCCGGTGCCACCCTGGGGCTCGTGTCCTGTGTTTTCCTGGGATATATTTTGGACTGGATCTCTCCCTCCCGGTGCCACCCTGGGGCTCGTGCCCTGTGTTTTCCTGGGATATATTTATTTGGAGCTGGATTTCTCCATCCCGGTGCCACCCTGGGGCTCGTGCCCTGTGTTTTCCTGGGATATATTTATTTGGAGCTGGATTTCTCCATCCCGGTGCCACCCTGGGGCTCGTGCCCTGTGTTTTCCTGGGATATATTTGGAACTGGATTTCTCAGTCCCAGCGCCACTGTGGGGCTAAAGCCTTGTCTTTACACAGGATCAGTTTTGGGCTGGATTTCTTCACCCTGGTGCTGCCATGGGGCTCATGCCCTGTGTTTTCCCAGGATAGGTTTTGGGCTGGATTTCTTGGTGCTGGTATTGCTGTGGGGCTCATGTTCTGTGTTTCCCAGGACAGATTTTGGGCTGGATTTCTCCATCTGGACCCTGTCATGGGTTTGGTTTGTTCCCTNGAGCTGGATTTCTCCATCCCGGTGCCACCCTGGGGCTCGTGCCCTGTGTTTTCCTGGGATATATTTGGAACTGGATTTCTCAGTCCCAGCGCCACTGTGGGGCTAAAGCCTTGTCTTTACACAGGATCAGTTTTGGGCTGGATTTCTTCACCCTGGTGCTGCCATGGGGCTCATACCCTGTGTTTTCCCAGGACAGGTCTTGGGCTGGATTTCTTGGTGCTGGTATTGCTGTGGGGCTCATACCCTTTGTTTTCCCGGGATAATTCTGGCCTGGATTTCTCCAACCCGGTGCCACTATGGGGCTCACACCCCGTGTTTACCCAGGCTGGGCTCTGTCCTGGACCTCTCCCACCTCCCACCCCGCTGGCACCACCCCATCCCCCAGGAGCAGCACACTCCGGCCCCAAACACTGCCCCATTGATCCGGGGGAACGGAGGGGGCTTTGCCTGCCGAAATCGGGGTCTGGCCGATCTGGGTGTTTAATATTCCCCGTCATGCCGGGCTGTTTCTCCTCGCTGCTGCCTGTCAGCTCAGCCCGGGGATGTTTATTTTAACGGCCACTTGTGGTCAAGGCTGGTGCCAGTTGTACGGCGCTGGTTACGCAGATTTAGCGCTGGGGACTCAGCCCAGCTCCCCGAGCTCCCCGAGCACGGAAAGCAGCCAGGGCTGCCCAGCCTAATGTGAAACAACTGAACTCTTCCAGCAGCCCCTGCTCCAGCTTTAACCCTTGCTGGGCAGGAGCTGGCTGCATCCACAGCTCGGCATTCTTGTCCTTCCCCACGGCTCTCATCACATCTCCTGCTCCCTGAACTCCCCCAGAAGCAGAACGTCTTGGGAAAACAGAAATGGTCTTGGGGTGATGATCTGAAACTGCCAGAAGGAGCAGGGAATGCACTCAGCTGCTTAAGGCAGAAGTTTTTTTGGGGGAAGGAGAGGATTTTTATTGCTCCCATGGATTTAGCATTACTCCAAGGGCACAGCGCAGTGCTGGGGGTGATCATGGAATTACTGAGGTTGGTAAAGCCCCTTGAGATCATCGAGTCCAAGGTGTGACCGATCAGCACCAGAGCCCTGAGTGCTGTGGGATGCTCTCCATCCCTGCCTGGTGGACTGACACACCTTGGGACGCAAAGCCAGGCCATCCCAGCTCCCTGGCAGCAGCCTGGCCTCGGCACACCCCAAATCCAACCCCAAACCTCGTGAGGAGCCAGCAGGCACCACCTCTGCTGCTGAGCCAGAGCCAGGCGATGCTCAAAGCGAAATACCCCGGGGCTTGCAGCAAAACCCTGCATCACTTCTGATCGTCTGGACGAGCTCCAGGATGCTAATCAGCCCCAGATTAAGTCATCAAGCAAACTGATGAGCAATCACATTCTGTCCGTACAGCTGGACAGCATTACCCGGGAGCTCTGTGCTGCTGATCCGACGGGAACAGAGCAGGAGAGATCCGGAGGAGCTCTGCACAGCAGCAGCTCCAGCTCCTGGCCCTACCTGTGCTCCCAAAATTTGCCTCTGGCCACCCCAAGGTGACAAGTGTGGCCGTGCCCATCCCGATCCCAGAACATCCCGGAGTTTTCCTGAATTCCCACATGCGGGAAGAGGGAACTTTGTTTCCCACGGAGAACCATCAGCCTGTGGAAGTGCTTTAACTGGACCATTGCAGATCCTGCTAATAACCGTGAGGGACGATAATTAACAGAAACCCGTTAATGGGGAGGCGCAGGGAAAATTGATGCTCAAATCCCAAGTTGATTTGGTGGGAATGTGTGAAGGGGAAGAGATTCCAGGCTTGTTCACAACTGGGTTTGCAGAGTTCTCACCCAGAGGGAGCTTTTCACTAGAACCTGCTCAGGAAATCAACCAAAACAGGAGGAGAAGCAGCCTAAGTGTCCAATAAGGAGATGCAAAAAACCTCTGGAAGTATCAGCACAAAATACAAATTCTGATTAATTTTTTTCGCTCTAAAAACAAATACTACAAAGATAGATAAATGCAGGCAATATTAATTAAGAGAAGGATTTCTACTTGTATTTTAATACTGCTTAAGAGGAAACAAATTCACTGGAATTGCTATAAGGGAATTCATTTTTTCCCCAGATCTTAGACATGGCTGACATTTCAGCCAGGACAGCAGCCCACAGCCTCTTTTTAAATTCCTTCCCCTAAAAATAAAAACAAAAAATAGAGGAAAGAGAAGAAACTCTGCATTTCAGGGCAGGTGAACGGAGATGAAACCAGGGCACAACGTCAGACGCTTCAGCACAAAACCCTGGGAACACCAAGGCCAAGCTGCGCCGTGTTAAAATTCAAGGCTAATTTAAAATCTTGTTCCTCAGCGCAAAAGCTGGAAAGACGCCCAAGCAGAGGGAGGAGGGAAAAAATAATAACCAAGCCAATTGTATATTTCTCCTAGAAATTCCATGTCAGGAGGTACCTCAGGACTGCACCCGCGGGCTCCAATTTCAATAAATCAACACAGCGTGCGGGGCAACGGTAGCACAGAGCGCTGCTCTCTGCGCACAGCCCAGCCAGGTAAAATCGCCAGGAACAAAATGCCCATTCTTCCCGCTCCTTGGCAAGGGGACAAATTACTTTCTGCACCTCGCTGTGCTGAAGGAGTGGTTATTAAATGCAGTCGGAGTTGCCTTTCCAGCCGGGCTGAAATTGAGGGTGAAACGGAGCGAGCGCTGCCGTCTGCGGGAAATCCAGCGAGGAACACCCCGCGCGCCTCCCAGCCCATCCCAGGGTTTAAATCATTCGGATTTGGGGTTGGAATAAAGCTGGATGGACACAGCCCTGTGTCCTTAAAATCCTCAAAATCATCGCCGTTCTGTTCTAAATTCTGCAAAGTGGCAGCTTGGATGATCTTTTGAGTTTTTTGATGAAATTACCCTGCTATGTTTTAACCAGGAATTTACAAAAGGGAGTGAATTCCTCATGGATCACTCCCGTGAATAAGGCCCAGACAGACACAAGCCCAGATCTGTGAAATAGGCCATGATTTTTGCCAACTGTTTATGGATTGATTTATTTAGGGATTATTCCAACGGTCGCAGCCCAATAA
This sequence comes from Grantiella picta, assembly GCA_013397955.1. Taxonomy (NCBI): domain Eukaryota; kingdom Metazoa; phylum Chordata; class Aves; order Passeriformes; family Meliphagidae; genus Grantiella; species Grantiella picta. The sequence continues at coordinate 398,742 of VZRM01008896.1, read as the reverse complement.
TACGGATTATTCCGAGTGCTGCCAAAGGAGAGCAAACAAGAGGGTCAGAGGTGCTCTGAGGTGTTTCGTTTGCTCATCCCAAACGGCTCTGCACACCAAAAATCCCCGTGATTTTGGTTGGAGAGCAGTTTGTCCACGTCTGGGACACAGGAATGTGAACACCATGGAAATGAGGGATCAGAAGGACTTAAGGGAGGAAAGGAGCACAAAAAAGGGATGACCCTAAAACACAACAAATTAAAATCAATTAATTTGAAGAAGTCTCTCCATCCCTTGATTCCCCATCTCCACCATCCCCTCCATAAGGACATTTCACAGCATTTCTACTACAAATCATTTCCTATTTCCTTTCCAACCAACCCCTCTCCTCTGGTGTCACTTTGTTACTGGACAGGACTGGAAGCTCCAACTCCAGACATTATCTCAAAGGATAATGGGAAAAGCCAGGATTTGGAGTAATTCTTTTCCCTTCTAACTCAGTGCTGAGAAAGAGACAGTAGGTGGAAACAAAAAATGTATATAGGGACTTCTAGAACAGATTTACTTTTTTTTTTACCCCTGGAATCGGAATTTTCACCGAGTCTCCCAGCATGCGGGGTTTTTGGAAAGTTCTGATCAAGAGAAACGGGGTTTATTCCAATCCCAGCCAGAATGTCCAAGTGGTCACTGCGTCCAACCACCCCTCCTGGAAGCCACATGCCAGTGGAAGATGTCCCACAGCCAGTGACCCTGAGTGCTCCAGAAACCCAGCAGGGAAAAGTAAAGACTTCAGGATCCAACTATTCCATAAAAAAAGCAGTCAACCCAAATATAGCCACCGGCTCATCCTTTGGGACACAACTGGACGTGGCACTGAGCACCCTGCTCTGTGACAAGTTGACAGCCAGGATGCCAAAGGTGGGAATTGATGATCTTGGATTCTGGGATTCAGTGGTTTTCAGGGGCAACAGAACACAGCTGGTAGGAATTTTGGATTTTCTCTGACATTCTGCAGCATTTCTGCACAGACACAAACTTTCCCTGGATAACCCCTCAGCTATTTGTTGGTTTTGAATTCCATCTTTAGCTTGCCACATAAAACACCTCGGAGACTTTGTGCCTTCCATGAAATATTTCAAAAGGCAGCATCTCGCCCACACAGGCAGCTCAGTGCCTTCAAAGTGCGCCCCGACCCCAAAAGAGAGCTGCTAGAACCTCTGCATTAGTGATTAACATATTTCCAAGTCCATGCATTAATTAAAATAAAATTAACACGCCGGGAAATAAAACTCCTGACCAGAACTGGCCACTAAAACTGTCTTTAGTTCAGCACAGCCAGCAATTTCCTCCTATATTTAGGGAAAAAGTAGTTACGGTGTTGACCATTGCTCCGTGTTAATAAAAGCATTCCCAAGGATTGGGAACAGACTGGCAAATATGGGAAGCACCTCAGGGTTGGATGGACTGGAGAGTCCATGGTTTCTCTGTGGATGGAGGAGAAAAATGGGGAGAGGGATGATTTTAATGATGATTTGGATGATGATTTTAATAGGATTTATAAACTGGGAGCACTGCAGCTCAGTAGTGACGACACTTTGCAATGGGAAGGACCCGTTTTTTTTTTTTTGGGAAGGACCCAACCCAAAGGCAGCAGGAGGGAATGTGGTCCTGGTGGTGCCAGGATGGGATTCACAACCAGGGACTAGGACCACATCCAGCCCCAGCAGAGGAACCTGAGCGAGCAGGGGGATCCCCACAGCCAGCTGGATGCAGATCAGAGGGCAGGATGCAGATCCATGGCTCCTCTGGTGCAGATCTCCCACCTCATGGATGGGATCCAAGCCCTGCAGAGCCAACGGAGCAAGAGCTTTTTCCAGAAACGAGGAATGTCGGGAACACCGGCGTGGAGAGCAAGGCTAAAGGCAGAGAACTCCTCTTTGCTTTGTCCAACAGCAAGAGCTGAACTTCACCCCTCGTGGATTCTCCCAAAAAAGCTGCTCACATGGGAGACAGCGACTGCTGAATAGGAGGAGGAATTACTGCAAGGAATTCAGGAGGAGCTGCCATGGGCAGTGGAGAGGACAGAGCACAGGGCATGCAATCTGATGGTCTGTGAGCAATTACAGATTATCCCACATGTCACTGGTGTAAAATTTTTAACCACAAATCTTAGGCTGAAATCCTCAAAAATCATCACAGCGAGCGCTGAATCCTAAAAAGCGACAACTTAGATGAATTCTTGAGTTTTTTAATGAAAACTTCATGCTCTGTTTGAACTCACAGAAGGAGCGAATTCCTCATGGATCACTGCCATGAATAAACCAGAGACACACAATATTGATAATCCCCTTGCAGGCTGCTCCCAGCCGGCAGGGGAAGGGTTAATCCCGGGAACACTGGAGCTTTATGGTGTGAGCAGGCAGAATTAGCTCCCACCCCAAAATGAAACACCGGCAAAGCTGTCCCGCATTAAGGGCACTGGAACTCCATAATAATTTATGAACTGGACTCTGGTTTTTTACACCCCAGACAAACAATGGCGAGGCAGGAGGTCCGAGGAAGCTGAGGGTTAAAGGTGATTTTGTATTACCTGAATTCCCTTCAAGAACTCAACACATGACCATTAGCCTGCTTTATCTGCCTCTATTAAGAAGAGCTGATGAAAACTTTTAATCTGCTTCCCGGTGGCTCCAGGCGCTGCGGGGATAGGAGTTTGTTTTGTTGGGAGCGTGGAAATATGAAAAATAAAATAAAATAAAATGTGGGGAGTGGGGCTGCCCAGCCCTCAGCAGGGATTTAGGAGCTGTGTCCTCGCTGCGGGTGACACTGCCCAGGTTAGGGTTTGATGGGATAGTGGGAAGGAATTCTCCCCTGGGAGGATGGGGAGAGGCTGGAATAGAATTCCCAGAGAAGCTGTGGCTGCTCCATCCCTGGCAGTGTCCAAGGCCAGGCTGGACAGGGCTGGGAGCAGCCTGGGACAGTGGAAGTATCCCTGCCCATGGCAGGAGGTGGAATGAGATGATTTTTGAGTTCCCTTCCAACTCAAACCATCCTGGGATTTCTGGAAGGAAAAACCCATCCTAAATTACCACTGACTTCCTCCAGGTGACAAACCCCATTTTTCCTTCCCTCAGGATGACTTCCTGCACATTCCCTTGTGTCCTTCCCACTGCCCCAGCACGAGCTCTGCCCCAAGGGGCTCTTGGGTGACAAATCCCACCCTGCATCCCAGAGCATCCTGTGCAGATCCCAGGGCTCTCCCTTCTCTGTCTGTCTCCATCCAGCACCGAAAACTGAGCAAATTCAACACGCTTCACCCCAAAATGCCACCACTTTGGCTGACAACAAAATTGCCAGAAGGAATCCCTCCATGGGCTGGATGTGAGGGCAGCTGAGGGGATTTCAGAGCAGGGAGGTTTCCCCTGCTCCTCCTCCCCTTGGCACTACTCTCACTGTACAACAGGTTTAATTTCTGGAGTAGAAGTTGTGTGGGGAGAATCCAAAGGGGGAGCATCGCCTGGGGAGAAGGGAATGGGATTTCCCTCAACCCTACAGCCTTGTCCTACCCAAAACCTGCCTACACTTCTCCTGCAGCCCCTGCAGTGCTCTGGCAGCACGTTTTCAGCAGCATCTCTCCACCTCCAGCCCTCCCAGAGCATCCCTTTTAAACAAACCAGGATGGAATTCACCCAGTGCCTCACCCAGCCCTGCCCTGCAGCTCCAGCCACCCTCTGTGCATGTGAGCATCGCAAGAAAATAAACCGAGCTGAACTGGAAACCCTGGAAGGGGATTATTTATTTACTTATTTATTTGGAAGAGGATTATTTATTTATTTGCAAAGCCAAGCCAGAGGCATCTACTGCCTGAAATCCTCTACAAACCGAGCCACTGCTTGAGGAGGACAAATTGGGGATGTTTAAGGAACTTCTAACAGAAATAAACAGTGCGGCCAGAAGCAGAGGGAAAACATTGAGCAATCACCCAAAATCTGTCAAATCCAAGGTAACAAACTCGAGACACTCACTGCACGTTCCCAGGGCTGCTGGGGTGATTCACCCTTCCAGCCAAATCCATCGTCCCACTGCCATTCCCAGCAAACACAAGGGAACTCCTCTGTGGTCTGAGTTTTTGGGAGAGCAGAGCCTCAGTTCAGAGGGAGATGGATCACCCTGGGCTTCACCATTTTTTGGGTTTTTGGGAGAGCAGAGCCTCAGTTCAGAGGGAGATGGATCACCCTGGGCTTCACCCTGGGAAGCCCTGGGCGTGGGCAGGGCTGAACAGCTCTGGAAAATGGGAATCCAGAAAATGGGAATCCAGACCCAGACAGGATCCTGTGCCAGCCTCCTGTCACAGCTGTCACCACACAGCCTCTCGCTGTCCCCAGGGCAGTAAACAGCCTTTGATCAGGACAGACACCTGCCAGAGCCCCAGGGAGCAGGGGGATGAGGGATGGGAGCAGCAGCAATCGCTCAGGGCTCTCCAATTCCCACTCTGGCACAGACAGGGTGCAAACAGCAGGAAAATCAGCGATTTTCTCCATCGCCTTTGCTCGGTGCTGCTCATCTCAAGACAGCACCAACACCACCTTCCTGCTCCACCTAAACTGGGACGGATCTGTGCTCCTGGGCAGCACAAAAACTGTATTTGCTCCAACGCCAGGCCAGGAATGTCTGCAGTCCCCTGGGATTGTCACCCCAGAGCCAGGTTCTCTGCCATCCTCCCAGCAAGCCCAGGGTGACCACAGAGGAGCAGGGGTGGCACCAAGGGACAGGGCCAGAGCACCCCAGTTTCTAAGGGCACACACCACAGACGGTCCAAAATAAAATCCTTGGCGCTTAAAGCGGCCTGAAGCCCACAGGACAGGTGTATTTTTAATTTAATGAACTATTTTGGTTGCTGCTCCTGCAGGTACAAACAAGGTGGGAAAGGCGAGGGAGCAGCCCATGCTCCCAGGATGGCACTGTGGGCTGGGAGAAGCAGAATCCACTAAAAAAAAAATCAAAAATAAACCTCTCCTCTCCCTGTAAGCTTCCCAGACAGAGCAGGAACTGGAAGTTGCCCACCTGGGGGGTTTGAAATCTCCCCGGACTCAAACCCAGCCCCTCCTCTCCCTCCCCCTTTAAAACCCTGGGTAACCTCTAGGCAGGTAAAAAAATAAAATCTCAATTAGAGCTACTGTAACTCCCCAGTTGTTTAGACGTGATTGTCTAAATAAAATAAAAAGCTTAATTAGCAAGATCATCAACATAAAGGCAGATTTGAATAAACATTCGCTGCGTCAGTCACAAGCAATTAAGGTTTCTCTTGATAAGAGCAATCTCAGCTGGATGCAGATGTTTTTAATAATGCAAATATTTTTCCTACTTGGAATAATTAAGCCCACTGTTTTGGAAAAGAAACTCTGCACAGGCTGAGGCTGGGAATAATCAATATTTCCCATTCTCCCGCAAGAACTACATCATCCTTGAATCCTTCATCAGGGAATTTTCAACAGCAAGGCAAGCGTCCTCACACTGAGGATTTACAAGAAGTATTTTTGGAAATCGAACAAATTTTTGGTTTTAGTCAAACGAAACACCTCCTGGCCTTTAAAGGTCTCTTTGATTTCACGTAGAAATATGAAAATATATTTATTTAATATCCTCTGGATGGGCTTTGCTGGATATCAAGGGGAAGAATATGGTGGTAAAAATAATAAAAATCGCCCTGCAACTCCATTCTGGTGGAGCAGGGCAGCTCCTGGCAGGGCTGAATTCCTCCTCCTGGCTGATCCATCTGCACACCCCGCTAATCAGCTCAGCCCTCCCTCCCCTCTGCCCCAAATTGCGTCTGAAACACAAATAATAATAATAAAACATCATAAAAACGTCACCAGACAAAGCCAATGCACCAGAACCCCAAACCTGCTCTCGCTGATATTCTGTCCCAGCCCCTATAAAATTAACTTTTACAACTTTTACTGGCAGCTCCAACCTCGGTTGAAATTATTCTCTGATTACTGTGCCCATATATCTCAGGGCAGCCAGTGACCCTCATCCAATTACCTCCAGGAACACTTCTGCACACACCCAGGCTCCACAATTAAATCTGGGAGAAAGCACACCCCACTCCCGGGGCAGAAAAGTCTCCCTGGATGATTTGGAACGTGGCAAAAAAAAAAAAAAAAAAAAATTAA
>VZRM01008896.1:380393-392222 GCA_013397955.1 Grantiella picta | reverse complement strand
AAAAAAAAAAAAAAAAAAAAGAAATTAAAAAAAAAAATTTGCTCTTTTAATCCTAAAATCAATCATGCACAAACTTTAACAGCCCAGGAGGGTCATGAGGTTTTTTTTGGTTTTATTTTGTTTGGGTTTTTTTGGTTTTTTTGTGTTTTTTGTTGTTTTTCAAACACGAAAAAACACAAATAAAAGCCCCTCAGCATGCACGGCGCTGGCTTTAATTTCCTTGAGCAAACAGCATGTTGTGGGGGGAAGAGGAATTTGGAATTTGGGCTCGTTACTGCCCTACGGAATATATCTGCCATGGCTGGGGGAGCTAAGCCTGGCTTACCCAAGTCGAGGATGTGCAGCTGGATTATCCCAGGCAGCAGCTTGGGCTGAGGGCTAAAATCAGCTTGTGCTCTGAGCAGCTGCAGCCCCAAGAGCCCCAAAAACATGGCAAGGGAAATAGGCTGGGGTGGTTTTGCTCAGCCCAGAACATCAGCAAGGTATCTTCAGCATCTAAGAGAAATTCAAACCCTTCAGAAGCTGTTGTGGCAGGACTGAAGAAGTGGCTGAAGGGTGTGACAAAAAGATGTCTCCTGTGTGTCTGCAAGTTTTTCACCATGTCCAGCAGAGCCAATCGCTCTCCTGGGTGAAAGTTCTGCAAGTTTTTCACCATGTCCAGCAGAGCAAATCGCTCTCCTGAGTGAAAGTTCTGCAAGTTTTTCACCAAGTCCAGCAGAGCCGATCTCTGCTGGCTCTGAAGAGGATGGACAAGCTGCTGGCCAAGGCTGGGACAATTAGATCTCTAATCTTTATGTTGTGGCCAAACACAGGTTGAGGACTGAGTGGGAATTTCAGCTGGAGTGGATCAGAGGCAGTTCCCCTCTGGAAGGTTTGGGATCAATGGGTTGCCATGGGATTTATCCCATTTTAAGGTTTCCTTCCAGCTCCAGAGCTGCGGCACAGATCCTTTGGGCAGACAGGTCCTTTGGGAAGAGCTGGCTGCTCCCAAAGGATGCCCAGATTTCGGGAATGCTCCCCATGGAGCCCGGCTGCACAGCTCCCCTGGCAGGGAACAGGGAGCAGAGCCATCCCAGAGCAACTCCGTGACCCTGGCTTAATTCCTGAGTGATCAGGGACAGCTTGGGGCAACAGCTGCGGATTACTGCCCCGACACACTTCCCATCCTGATTTATCCAGGCTGATGGACACATTCCTGCTCCGCCAGCAGCTCTGCTCCTCAGCTGTGGATTCCCTGGAAAAGGGGGGATTTTTTAGGGAAAACCTCATGCATGCGCTGGGAGGGCAGAGCTCAGGCCTGGGAGCACAAATCAAACAGGGAAGCTAAAAACCCCTGGGATCTGCTGAAGGCTTGTTTGAAATTTCAATGTAAGGATGTGAATTGAAATAGAAATGATATAAAATGGAATTATAGACAATAAAACTGTGCTTTCAAGGGTTACAGTGCTACCCAGAAGCTTGAATTTGCCATGCAAAAAAAACCCTGAAGAGGCTAAACTATCAAAAGGCAGAAAAATCCCAATTCTAGAGACATCCAGACTTGCTCCAGCAGCATTTCCAAAAGCCAGAGCTCAGTCAGCAGATAAGGAGCAGAACAGTGCAAATCCTCCCAAAAAAAAGGATAGAACCAACTACAAAAAGCAAACCTAAAGAATAACCAACAAACCCCAAATTCAGCAGCTCAGGAAAGGAGCACCAACAGCATCAGGGAGAATCCTAAAATCATGGAGCACAGCTCCCGGCTCTGCACAGGACGATCCCAACAATGCCAACCTGGTTCCATCCCACCAGCTCCCTGCGCAACTCTGGGCATCCAGGGCATCACCTCTGGTGACAAAAATCAAACACGAGGGGTGACTCCACCATCAGGGAGGATTTTGGGAAGGAGCTGGAGAGGAAGCCACGCTGAAAAGAGCTGTCAGGAAATCCTCCTTCCCGTCCAAAGAATTGGAAAGGACAGGCAGGGCATGGGGCAGGGAAGTGTGAAAATGGGAGAGGGAGGAGAATCCCCGTGATGCCCTCAGGTATTCCATGTGCAGCTCCTGCCCTGGGCTGGGATGCACAAAGAGCTCCTTCTTTCCAGGGGAGAGAGAGCCATGCAGAACATTCACCATGGCTAATTAATTTCGGCCCCTCAGTTACCGGGGGGATCTCGTGACACAGCTTTATTTGTAGCCTCTTTTGCTTTCTTTTTTTTCCCTTTTTTTTTTTAATAAACAAAAAGCAGATAAGAAGCGTGACACCTTCAATGGCTTTACAATGGCTTTACAATGGCTTTACAATGGTTTTACAATGGCTTTCCTGCCAGCACATCCCACGTGGAAAGCCTAGTCCTGCCTTTGGGAGTCCCTGGATTCAGCACTCATCCCTAATCGGATCATCCCACAGCCATGGAATGGTTTGGGGTTGGAAAAGACCCTAAAGCTCATCCCATTCCAATCCCATTCCACTGGAATATCCATCCAAATCCTCTAGGCAATGGAAGTGCACCTTGTCCCAGCCCCTTTAAAATGAACTTTTACTGGCAACTCCAACCTTGGCTGGAGAAAAAGCACTAGAAACAGAATTACTTTTGATTTTAAAGAAGAAAAAAGCCCAGATTTGCTGCCTCAGTCGGTGCTTTCGGGCAGGAGATGGCCGGAGTTGCTGGACAAAAACCACAGGAATAAACAACACTGTGGGGTTTTTTTAACAGGAAAGGGAAAAGCTGTTGTTTCCACACCCCAATACAGATTTCCACACCAACAGCCCCATGAAAATAATCCCCCAAACCCGCTGTGCCCACTGGGAGCTTCACCAGAGCCAAACTCCCCGTGACAAAAACAGGACAGCATCTCCCTAACCTTTGGGGTGAAGCCCTGGGGAGAACCCAAGCTGCTCCCTCCTCCTCCTCCCAGCCCTGCAAAGGACACAGAGCAGCCACGAGTGCCTGGGAATAATGGGAATATTCTTCCACCCACCCCAAACCTCCCACAGAAGGACCCTGGGCTTGCTGCAGGATCAGCCTGATTTTATTTAAAGGGACAAAAGACATTCCCCGAGCAGCCAGGCTGGAAAGAAACCCTAAAGCCAAGAGTTTGGATCCACAGCTTTAATATCCAGGGGGGGAATGGCATGGAGTGGTGTCTGAAAGACTAGGATTGACCATGTTGGGTAATATAAAATATATTCGTGGTTTGACAGGAGTCAGAGCAGAGTATTTCTGGGAGCTGCTGGTGAAATTCCTGCTCCTGGGAAAGTGGGAATTCTCCATCCTCACTGCAGAGCAGAGCAGAGCTGAGAACCACAAGGTGCCTCGGAATCCTTGTCCTTCCATCAAGATAAATCTCAGATCCCTATGGAATGAGCAGATCCCGGGGCAGCCTGACCTGGAATTTGGGAAGAGGAGCAGCTCCCGGTGTTTTGGGGCTCTAAATGAAAAATGAAAAAGGAGGAGCCGCTCCTGCCACACAGCTCAACGCAAAGCACATTTTGGAGCAAACTTCAGAAGTTTAAACCATTGAAACGACTTCAATTTGGCAAAACATCAGCCCTGCTTGGAACCCCAAATCCACCCAAAGGAATGATGGCTCAGGAGAAGATAAAGTATTCAATTTCTGCGAAATCTCGAGCAATAAAATCAAATTCAAGCTCGGAGGGAAGGGAATGAAAAGGCCGATGTGGAATTACTGGGTGAAATTTGTGTTTCATTTACTTGAGGGGGACATTTTTGGGAGTTTATGAAAACCAGCTGCTGTCACAGACACACATCCATGGTCCTGGAACGGGGATGTGATTTATCCCATGAAATCTGGGAACGAAACAAGACAAAGCTCTCAATATCTTCTATAATAAATTCTTTCAACAGGTAAAGCCAAATCGTGCAGCAGGTTTTCCTAATGAGTTACAATGACAAAAATCAGGAATCCAAGAGCTTTGGATGGCTTTTAATTTTGAATGGTTTTGGGCTCTCCAAGGCTATAAAACCATTAAAAACGTGAATTATTAAATGATGAGTGAATGACTGCCCACTGACACCTGGTGAGTGCCCCTGCCATGCTCAAGATTGGGATGAACAAAATTCCCAGCAAGGAATTCTTCCCAACACGCTTTCAGGAGAGCAAATTTTGGCTAAAAGTCCCAACATTTGGCTAAAATCTAATATTCCCATGGGCTGCCACCTTCCCAGCATGTCCTGTAACAGCAGGAGAAGCAAACTTCATCATTTCACCCACTACTCCAGGATAAAAATTCCTGCCTGGAGTGTCCAGCAGGCCCTAAAAATAGGAGGTGGATAGAAATCTCAGGTTCAGCCCTGTTTACCAACACAACTGCCCAGGGAAGGAGAAGGGAGGAAGCACTGGGAGCTGCCTGGAGACCTCAGGATCCTCCCCTGCTCCCAGAAAAACCCCTCATGATGATTCTCAGCGACTTAAAGGTGTGGCAGCTCCCCTAAAAATCATCAGCGAGTGACACAAAGAGCCCAGAAACATTCCCAGCCCGTTCCTGCTGCTGTGGGATTCCCACATCCACACCAGTGTTCCCAGTCCTTCGGCTGGGATCAGAGCAGGACGGAGCTCACATCACCTGCCAAACCCTCACAGGCTGCTCAAACCGCAATTAACTCCTCCAATTAAAATATTTCCACCTCGGAGCCAAGGACAACGCATTCCAGCAGATATCCACGGTGGGCTGTGAATTGCACCACTGGGAATTCCCATCCCCAGGGGCATTTCCACTGTCCCAGGTTGCTCCAAGCCCCGTCCAAGCTGGCCTTGGACACTTCCAGGGAGAAGAGCAGAACGAGCAGCAGGAATCCAGGAGTTCTCCCTCCTTAGGGAAGGTGAATCCATGGAATTCCTCGGCTTTAGGAGAAGAAATCCTTCTCCTTGCTTGTCCCACCCAAGCTTTAATTCCATTTAATGCCCAGCTGCCAAGCAAGGTGGGCACTCCATCACCTCATCCCGGGATCTGTAAATCCATGGATTCACAGTTTGGTGTTACAGGGCAAGGGATCCAACATGACAGTTGGAAACCCAATCTTGTCCTGGGTTTACTGGACCCAATCCAGCTCAGCCCTGTCACAAGTCCTGATTAATGCTAAGGCAGGAAAAGCCCTTCAGCCACGAGACTGAGAGGGAACAGGAAGGATCTGACCCTTGGAAAACACTGAGAAGTGGATTTGGGGATAGGAGGGAGAGAAATGCCATTTTTAATATAGATATTTCCACGATCTTGGCGAGGGCAGCAAGTCACAATCCTTATTTTCCGTGTAAATTGGTCAAGAGGGAAAAGCCTCTGGAGAGAGCCTGGAGGAGTCAAAGCTTTTCTCCTGGAATGGGGAATGACAGCAGGGTTAGGAAAAAGTTTTATTCCTTTGTCTTGAGCTATTTGGAGACGGACTAGAAAATTTTGCTCGCAAAGTTCCGTAAGCAGAAATCCCATGAAGTGGAAGAAATGGCTCTGAAAATGGGAAACACTCCTAAGTCTGGGAAGAGAAACCAATGTCCCACATCTGACTCCACGTGGGATTTTCACCATTTCGAAAAAAATTAAAAATTAAAAATTTCAAATTAACAAACAACCAGGAAAGGGTGTCTCGTTTTCAACTGGTGGGAAAAGACTCCTTCCTGCTTTCAAGTGAATTTCATCCCAAAAGTGGCTGGTTTTTGTTGCAGCACAAATGACATCATTCAGGAGATGACTGGATGGCTCCCCACGCAATTTTACTGATCTGGGCAGTTTTTAGGGCTGAAAGAGCTAATCCACACCGAGTTCCCCTCCCAGCTTTCCTGGAGAATTCATCCCAAAACCGATAAGCAAATTATCTTCCATTACATCTAATTACAGGAGCTCCTAATTACACATCCCCATCTCGAGGCAGCGGAGCAAACTCTGCTCTTCCCAGAACAGCAATTCCTGCAGTGAACAGTAAATCAGCTTGTGCTTGCCACTGATTTGAAACTTTAACCTATAAATTAAATTAATAAGAGACAAAGGCTCCTTTTGTGCATTCGCAAGCCTGTAGGATTTTAGAAATAATAGGACTGGAAAGTGATTTATATTCCAAGATTAAAGGTCAGTTTGGCGCACACGACTTTGGAGCAAAACACCGCGGCAGGGACTTGAAATTAACTCGTTCCTGCAACTCCTAACCCTGGATTCTTCTTTTCCAGAGCTTGCTGTGAGCACTGGACTACTCAGAAGGCAGAAAAAACCTGGAGAAATATGTGGAATTCTTCCCAATCTCTGGGAAGGAGGGAAAAGCGTCTGGGAATTGGCTTGGACCGTCGGTCTGTGAGCACTGCAGCGACACAACCTGTGAGCTGCACTTCAAACCAACTGATGTCCAACATGGAAAGCTTGAAACCACAGGGAATTCCGTGGAAATGGCATAAATCAGCTGGGAATTGGAGCTATGCAGATAAAGGGAATTACGTTCCACTGTTTCTGAAGTTCTGCCCATGGTGGGCTCTCCTCCAGGCCAGACCTTGTTTTATTCTGTGGGAATCAAAAAATCCAGCTGAGCTTAAAATCTTTGGTGCATGAAAAATAAAAAAAAAGGAATAATGGAATGGTTTGGGTTGGAAGAGCCTTAAAGATCATCCATTCCATGACAGGGACACCTTCCACTGTCCCAGGCTGCTCCATTCCCCATCCAACCTGGCCTTGGACCTCTGAGGTCCTTCCAGCCCAAACCATTCCATGTGACTCCTAAAGACTGGAAAATGCTCTTCTGCCATTTCCTCCTCTCGTTTCTGTCTTCCAGAGAGCATCAAAATTCGTCATCTTCCTTCTCTTTGCACAATTCTTAAAACACCCCATTAAATGGCTCATAAATCCATAATTTCAATAATTACCAGAGCCTTGCCTCTGCTCTACTCCAAGCTGCCAAACCTCCTGGGCCCTGCACGTTTCAGGAGCAGTTCGTTATTCCCCACAGCCCTGGGAGGCAGAGGGATGGGATGGGATGGGATGGGATGGGATCCAAAATTCCTGTCCCTGGAAAACCCAGGGAGGACAAGAGCCACATCCATGAGAGCTGATGTTGTAAGGATTAATCTGATTAGGACTGAAAAAGACCCAACAGGAGGAGAGGGGAGGAAAAGGGAATATTTAAGGGAAGCAAGGAGGGTCCTGGGTGGTCTGTAAACGAGTTGGGAGCAGTGGGAGAGCCTAAGGAAGAGATGAAATCCAATAGGTGTACAGGAAGCTTTCCACCAGGCTTAAAACAAATCCTTAAGAGAAACAGCAAGGAATCCAGGAGGAGGAATTGTGTTACTGCTGGAAAGGATTGGCATATTCCCAACGCAGCCCAGCGTGTGACTGACAGCTCTGCCGCTGCTCCTTGCTCTGCCTCCCAACCCTCCCAGCACAGCCTTCCCCAGGGCACCTCTGAAACCTCCCCTGGTTTATCCTGCTTGGGTTTAAATCGCTGGCAATGATGGAAAGCTGACGGAGCCAGCAGGGGACAGGAGTGGCAGGTGCCACCCACCTGCTCAGCACAGGGAATCCAGGAGCTGCTCGAGGTGTTTCTGAGTAAACACAGGTATTTTTGGTGGAGAATCGCAGAGGGAGAAGCAGATCTGAACTGCAGCAAAGAGATAAATACTGCCCCAAATTCCACTGCCTGGGCAAGCTGTGTCCAGGAGGGATCATTACTGGAACTTGGATAGAATTTATGTGGAATTCTGGAATGGTTTGGGTTGGAAGGACCTTAAAGCTCATCCAGTGCCATCCCCAGGGACACCTTCCACTGTCCCAGGCTGCTCCAAGCCCTGTCCAGCCTGGCCTTGGACACTTCCAGGGGTCCAGGGGCAGCCACAGCTTCTCTGGGCAACCTGTGCCAGGGCCTGCCCACCTCACAGGGAGGAATTCCTTCCCCATATCCCATCCAACCCTCCTCTCTTCCACTGTGAAGCCATTCCCTGTCCCATCACTCCAGACCCTTGTTAAAGTTCCTGCATTATTTTCCTCTGGGAAGTTTCTCTCTGCCTCCATCCCATTTCCTCCAGCAGGGTGTGGCTTCCCAAAATCCAAAGTTCCTCTGGAAAGCTGGAATAAAACATCCCTTACCCCATCCCTGCATAGATCTGCTTTTTTTCTGCCTTCAGCCCAGTGCTGTTCATCACCCTCATCCTTCCAGCACATCCTTCGAGGCCAGGAGCCCCGAAATTCCTTCCCTTCTCAAACCCAGCACAACTGGGCATCCCCATCAGTATTTATCATCCCATCCCCTAGAACTGCAGCTCCACCAGGACGGTGACACTGCTGGGAATTTACTGCTCCGACAGCTCAGCCCTCATTTTCCGAAGCTCTGCTCATCCGCAGGACTTCCAAACCCTGGAACACCAGGACTCCTTCCCAGAACAGCTCAGCTGGAAGTGAAATCCCAAAATCTGTGCCAGCAAACCCGACCTGTGCAAACCCAGCAGCGCAGATCCTCCGAGCCAAACCCAAATCCCACCTTTCCAGCGTTTTGCTGCCTCTCTCCTGAAGTGCTGGACACCCTCAGAAGTGCAGAGCCAGCCCAGCCTTGGGAATAGCAAACCTTTCCAGCAAACTGCCTTCAAAGATCCTCTGAAATCCGTGACACAGAGCTGGGATTCATCTGCAAAGCTGTCTGAGATCAAGCCCTCCTCACAGAGCTCCATACAAAATCCAGACACAGCCTAACCAGCTTTTGATGTCCTGCTGACATTTATCTGCCAAAATCACTGCTCCAAGCGCTCACCCTGCGATGGATCTCGTTATTTAACGGATCCCAGGCCAGCTCAGCCCTTGGCCCTTCCTCCAGCCCCAAAACCCAGCAGATTCCCCCCATCCTCCCCTCCCAACGCCCCCCAAACAGCCCTTCGAGACGTGGCAATCAAGACAAGCGGGTTTGTAGAGATGCCTCTGAAAAGGTCACCTCTCAAAATTTATGGTCAAACGGGAAGGAAAAGATGAAGCAGCTGAGCCCAAGTGTGTTCTCCTTGTGCTATCAGCCACCTTGAGCTGAAGGGCTGTTTGTTGTTGCAGCAGGAGATGGAAAAAAATGGCATTTCCAGCCCTGCAGGGGTAGAACTTTGCTCCCTCCTCACACAGAACTTAGCAACAGATCTGTGTAGGAAGTCAGCATCACAGAGATGCGCCACGACTCATTTCACTCCTGTTTTCACAGAAACACAACTCCCAGAGGACAGATTCTCCTCTTTCACCTCCCAAATGCTGTGGTCGCTTGGTGGCCCTGAGCTCACAGCTGCCCGTCCAGCTCACCCTGCAGGCAGAGGCTGCTGGATTTCCACAAACTTTTCATGCGAGTTTTGGAGAAATCTGGAAAATCTCCCCATCTCAAGGCTGCATCTTGTTCCCCCTTCAAGCCTCACATGAGCCAGACTTGGACACAGCCCTGACCTGGAACCAGCAAAATCCATCAGCAAAACCCTTCAAGCTCATACCGTGCACCAAGCCAGGAGCAGAGACACAAATTATTCTCCATTTCAGTAAATTTAGGAAGGAATCCTTCCCTGGGAGGCCCTGGCACGGGTCCAAGGACGGTAAATTTAGGATGCTCCATAAATATTTTATATTATAATTATTAACGTTACTAACGAAACGATCCCCAAAATTATTTCCGCCGTTACTTCTTTTAATAATTACTGTTTTCTGTTGAATTCAGCACCACTTCCCTCGCTCGGATTTGCAACTTGAACATTTTTCAGCACGAAATCTGAGCACCTGCTCCCCTGCTAGGAACATTTTCCCTTCCAGCAATGCAAACTGTTGGAACAAAGCCCACCCTGAGCCATCCGGGCTCATAAAAGCAGCTCATTTTCCGATTCATCCAAACAGATTGCTAAATATTATTTACTTTTTGTTTCATAATGGCTCGGAAAAAGCTGGATGAAAAGCTTAACGAGGTCTAATCCAGGGGAGAGGAGGGAGGAAAGGAATGAAGAGGCAGTTAAGGAGCAGTTTGGGCTTCCTTATCGCCCTTATCAGCAGAGCTATCAGTCAGCAAGCCCTAATTAGGCACAAAAGACATTGTGCTCCTTTTCCAGAGGTTCTCCAGGAACTGAGGAGCTGCTGGAAGCACTGACTGACAGCCTCTGCTTGGGAGAAGCAGCTTGGCAATAATTAGGGACAATTTGTCCCTGTCAGGAGCGGCCATGCAGGGTTTGGGGACAGGGCAAAGCTTTTCCCAGCAGCAGCAGCACTTTCAGAGCTGAAATGGGGATTGGATCAAGCAGAGGTTGGCTCAGGAAAACTCTCCAAACTTTCCTGCCCAACCCACCCTGAGCTCCTCCAGAGAACTCTGGAGCAGGGAAGCAAATCCTGGATCTCATTTCCAATGCTTTCTAACAAAGATTTGTTGCTCTGGGAGTTCAGTTTTGCTTTCCCTCTATCCCTTTGCCTCAGGGAATTGTTGAAGTCAGGGAAAGACCTTCAAGGGCATCAAGTCCAACCCTCAACCAGCCCAACACCACGAGGTTCACACGGATCGTGTCCACAAGTGCCACATCCACGTGGATTGTGAACACTGCCAGGGATGGGGACTCCACCTCTGTGCCAGGGCTTGAACACACTTTCCATGCAGGAATTTTCCCCAATATCCACCCTGACCCTCCCCCGGCCCAGCCTGAGGCTGTTCCCTCTCCTGCTGTCCCTGTTCCCTGGCTCAGCCTGACCCCCCGGCTGTCCCCTCCTGGCAGCAGTTGTGCAGAGCCACAAGGTCCCCCTGAGCCTCCTTTGCTCCAGGCTGAGCTCCTTTCCAGCTCCCTCAGCCTCTCCTGGAGCTCCATTCCCTTCCCTGGTCACTCTCCAGTGTCCCTCCTGTCCTCGGCCAGGTCAGTGATGTCCCTCAGCAGTGACCTGTGCCTGTGTCCGGCAGCTCTGGGGTGGATTTGGTGCCCAGCATGCCTCCTGTCCCAGCAGCTGCTCCCACAGCTGCTCCCACCAGTTGGTGGCTGAATTTTCCAAGATATCTGTCTGGAATTAAAAAGCAACAGCGCTTTGGCAGCCACGGGGAAAAATGCATCACTGGATTGGATCCACCCTGGTGGGACATGGGACGGGAGACATGTGGCCACGGAGACTTTCCCATCCCAAAACCCCATCGATTATCGGCTGGACTGCTCTGCCAAAACCCCCAAAGGCTCCTTCTGGAGGGGCTGGGATCTGGGAATGCTCCCTCTGGAGCAGGCAGGGATCCAAGGCTGCCTCTGCCCTCCTGGCAGGCGGGATGTCCCAGACAGGTGCCAGAGGCTCCAGTGGAAGCACAATTCCAGCTCCAGCAGCAATCCCTGCACGAGGATTTGTCAGTTCTTGTGTCCACAGCAGACAAATCTCAATAATCCTGATGCCAAACAGACCAGGGACGCAGAGCAGCTTCTCTCTGCAGCAGGAACAGGTTCCACGGAGGGAAATCTCCCTTCTCCTGGGATTTCCTGCAGGGCAAAGAGCCCTCTAAGTGCAGTGAAACAACAGCAACCCCAAAAAGGGGTGAATAAACCCTGTGGATCGCAGACCTCAGGGCTTCTCCTGCCAGGTGGCACCCAGGAGTGTCCATCTGGAATTCTGGAGCACCATGGGGATTGGGATCCCAACCCACACACACTCCAGGCACAAACCACACATCCACCTCGGAGCCCCTGGCCTGGTTAGCAGAGAAATCCACGGAGAAAGGAGGTGAAATTCCCTGTTTGGGGTGTCCTGCCAGACTGGGATCTGAGATCTTGGATGCAGGAGAGAGGAGACCTGGGGTGGCCAACATCCATCCCAGCACACTCCAAATCCATCCCTGACATGCTCCAATCCCCACTTTTATCATCCTAATTATGAGCAGATTCCCAGCTCCCTCCCTCCCTC